>SJXQ01006491.1:210921-392294 GCA_006408695.1 Aepyceros melampus
TACTCCTTTTCCTATTTGGAACCAGTCTGTTGTTCCATGTCCAGTTCTAACTGTTGCTTCCTGACCTGCATACAGATTTCTCAAGAGGCAGGTCAGGTGGTCTGGTATTCCCATCTCTTTCAGAATTTTCCACAGTTTACTGTGATCCACACAGTCAAAGGCTTTGGCATAGTCAATAAAGCAGAAACTGATGTTTTTCTGGAACTCTCTTGCTTTTTCCATGATCCAGCGGATGTTGGCAATTTGATCTCTGGTTCCTCTGCCTTTTCTGAAACCAGCTTGAACATCAGGGAGTTCACGGTTCACATATTGCTGAAGTCTGGCTTGGAGAATTTTGAGCATTACTTTACTAGCATGTGAGATGAGTAGTGTTTGCTATATCTAAGGCACTGTATTAGACATATAGGAGAAGGCAACGGCAACCCACTCCAGTACTCTTGCCTGGAAAATCCCATGGAAGGAGGAGCCTGGTAGGCTGCAGTCCACGGGGTCGCACAGAGTCGGACACGACGAAGCGACTTAGTAGCAGCATATTAGACATATAGCATCTTTGTGAATCCTCACATCTGTTTCATAGTAACATATACTTATTAATTCCACTGTATTGCTGAGGGGCTACAGATCTTGGGAGGCTGATTGCCTTCTTATGGTTATACCTAAGCAGTGGCTAGGTAGAAACTGAAACTCGAGCATTTTGACTTCAGAGTTTATCTGTTATGCCATCCTATTTCTCAGGCCTATCCTTCAAGTTCAATGAAAGTCCATTTGGGTGTTTTTATGTTGATGAATAAAAGAACATTCAGACAATCAAAGAGAAATGACATTTTATTTGCATAGTCGATGAGAACAGCACCAACAAAAATCTAAGATCTGTTTGTTTAAAATGCACATATTCTGTTGTTTACTTTAGATACATTCTTGATTGTCATTAAAAGACTGCTCCCTTTTTTTCAGTCCTCAGTTCTCTTTGAATCTGACTTTTCCTAGAGATAAAAATGACTTTAAAAAGAAGCCCAGTATGAAAGATCAAAAGTGGCATTTAATCATTTAATCAGCAGTTATTTATTAGCAACCTCTTTTGTATGTATAATTGTATAGGCTCTGGAGAAAGGAATGATAAAGTTTCTCTCCTGAAGGGTTGTATTGATTAGTAGAGGAGTTAGAAGAAAGCAAGCAAGTATACTGCCTGGCGTGTAGTCAACATTTAGTGAAATTTGCTAGATGAATGAGGAAGAAAGTGTTAAGGGGTATTATTGGTTTCTTAGGGCTGTTTTATCAAAGTACCATGAGCTGGATAACTTAAAATGATAGACATTTATTTTTCTCCAGTCCTAGAGTCTAGAATCTTGAAATCAAGGTATAGGCAAGGCCATTCTCCTCCTGAAGACTCTAGTGGGGTGTTGTTTCTTACCTCATTCTAGCTTCCTATAGTTGCCACTAGTCCTTGGTATTCAATGGAATTTAGATGCAGCACTTCCACCTCTTCTGTTATCATAGAGCCAGTTTTCTGCATCTGTCAGGGTCCAATTTCTCTTCTATGTGGATGCTAGTCATTGGATTAAAGCCCTTTCTAATCGTTACAGCTTCATCTTAACTTCATTACATCTGCAAAGATGCTGTTTCCAAATGAGGTCACATTCACAGATGCCAGGCATTAGGGCTTGTACATATTTTTTGAGGTGGTGTGGGGGGCACAATTCAAGCTATAACAGGGAGTGATGACAAAGTGGGATAGAGGACAAGAGCTCACAGTATATGTGTGTGTGTTTGTGTGTGTGTGTAGGGGAGGGTGAGGGATGACTTTCTAGGAAAGATGAAGCTTAGATGACATTGGAAAAATAAAGTCTTCCTAGGGCATGGTAGGAGATGAGGCAGGCATTAGTAAAAAGAAGTACCTAAGAAGCTGTAAGTATCTAATAACATAACTGTGGATCCTGAGCCCCAGTCCAAGAAGTCATCACTGCATGAAAAGAAGTAAACCATCTTTTGTTTTTATTCTTTATTATTTCAGATGACCTCTTTCTCATATATATATATTTAAATATCAAATATATATATATATATATATATATATCAGAACTAGCAATCTGTATGTAAGATGTATGGTAATGCTTTGGTATCAACTTTCAAAATCCTCCTGTCCCAGTGAGAAGCCCTTTGTACTATCTCAAGTTCTGATTCTCATAAATGGGGATGCCTGTACCATGCTAATAAGGAAGAAGCTTTCCTTGTCGAAAGTATCAACTTGATTTTCACATTCACTGTAACTGATAACTGTGCTAACCTAAAATGATTTGTCTTTTGTTGGTTTTAATTGAAAAAACCCTAAAAATGAGTCAAAAGTACAAAAATCACAGGATAAAGTTCAAAGTACTGTGGTATCACGAAAGCAGTTAAACTCTTAATATAGGTCATAATTATTGTGAATTATTGTGATTTTCCCTCATAGCTCAGTTGGTGAAGAAGCCTCCTGCAGTGCAGGAGATCCCAGTTCAATTCCTGGATTGGGAAGATCCACTGGAGAAGGGATAGGCTACTCATTCCAGTGTTCTTGACTTCCCTTGTGGCTCAGCTGGTAAAGAATCTCCCTGCAACACGGGAGACCTGGATTTGATCCCTGGGTTGGGAAGATCCCCTGGAGAAGAGAAAGGATACCCACTCAGGTATTCTGGCCTGGAGAATTCCAAGGACTGTATAGTCCAAGAGGTAACAGAGTCTGACGTGACTTTCACTCACTCACTCCAGTGTGATTGTGAGCCTCAGTATTTGACTTTCAAACATCTTTGATGGGAATGGTCATATCATTGATTAATAAGAGAGATTATAACTATTGCTATAAAATTTGCATTTTAAAATATATCTGTCCAACAACATGGGTTTGAAATTGGTCAAATAAATGAAGAATAAAACTATATTACGGTCCTCTATTAAAGCCTGTTTTAAAGGTATATTTTATAACACAGGGAACCTCCCGTGATACATTATTGAAATTCAAAATCCTATTCACAGTTCATTTTAATTTTAAGGTAATTTGTATATAAAAGAAAAAACCCCAAATAATGAGCTCTTACAAATAATTTTTATTGTATTTGCCCTGTTTCATAGTTTTCAAATTCACTGCGAGAGTGAGTATGAAAAAGTGAAACAATGAACACCTATGTGGGAACCTCACTTATTTATTAATAACAGTGAGGAACTTCTCACTAATTTGAAAATAACTTTCAAATAACAGAAGAATATTTCCTCCATTTACTACTGTTATGCATGATGTAAAGTCTACAGACATGACACAGTTTTAAATTTAATCTGCTTCATTAATATTTTCTTCAGCATTTTCTTAAATCTACACAATTAGCAAAATAATACACCACACCCCGAGTTGTAGGTTTCTTTGATGGTTTAGATGGTAAATAATCTGCCTGGAATACAGGAGCCCTGGGTTTGATCCCTAGGTCAGGAAGATCTCCTGGAGAAGGGAATGGACTTCTCCAGTATTCTTGTCTGGAGAATTGCATTAACAGAGGCTACAGTCCCTGAAGTTGCAAAGAGTTTGACAGGACTGAGCGACTAACACTTTACTTTCACTTCGGTGAAAATATCCCCGTTGGTTTTTAAGCTATTACAACAGTACCTAATTTGTAATTGGGAAAAGATGCACATGTACAGATACAATAGATATAAATAAACTCCAGGATACAGATAATAGTGAACTGCAGTCAGATTCTTTACAAAATGAGGAGTTAGGGGTACTTACCATCATATTTAATTAAGTGTATATAACTAATGTTAAAAATAGCTCATTAAAACAAACTCTGACAAGTTGGTCCTAGCTAGATCCAGCACACTATTATCCAGGTGAAAAAAAAAATATATATATATATATATTAATATATGTGCTCATGTATGTGTGTGTATGTAAGAGACAGAATTTATATCTATATGTTTATTATATATAATATAATATATGATATATAAGCATAATATATATGCTTATTTATATGAATAGTTGTATATTTATAAACATAATATCTATACTGTGTATTAATATATTTATATTAATAATTTATTTATAATTTATAATATAATGCTATACAATATGAGATATTATATACAATGCTATATATAATATAAAGTTTACATATTTTTTATATATATATATGTTAATCTATCCCAACTTTAAACTCTGGTCATATAAAATTCAAACACATATATATACACATACATATAAAATAACACGTGTTTGTAAATATATATGTGTACATACAGATTTTTATACATATATGCTAAGTCGCTTCAGTCGTATCCGACTCTGTGCAACCCCATAGACTGAAGCTCACCAGGCTCCACCGTCCCTGGGGTTCTCCAGGCAAGAACACTGGAGTGGGTTGCCATTTCCTTCTCCAGTGCATGAAAGTAAAAAGTGAAAGTGAAGTTGCTCAGTCGTGTCCGACTCTTAGTGACCCCATGGACTGCAGCCTACCAGGATCCTCTGTCCATGGGGTTTTCAGGCAAGAGTACTGGAGTGGGGTGCCATTGCCTTCTCCATTATACATATATAGGTTGTTGTTGTTTAGTCACTAAGCCATATCCAGCTCTTTTTGACCCATCGACTGTAGCCTGCCAGGTTTCTTTGTCCTTGTGATTTCCCAGGCAAGGATACTGGAATGGGTTGCCATTTCCTTCTCCAGGGGGTCTTCTGAACCCAGGGATTAAGCCCATGTTTCCTGCATTGGCAGGTGAATTCTTTACCACTGAGCCACCAGGGAAGCTCCACACATATGGGCACATATTTTTTTTTTTTTTACAAAGTTGTTTATGAATATAATTGAATATCCTCCATTGTGGATAATTTTAGAGCAATATGGAAATTGAGGGTAGGGATAGAAAGTAAAAGGAAAAACAGACCAGGATATATATATATATATATATATATATATCTTGTAATGCTTTCTCAGTGTCTCCATTTCCTTATCTGTAAAATGGGCTGACAATAATAGGACTTACTTCACAGGCTGGTGGAAATGAATGAATGAGTCTATGATGATAAAGTACTAAGAATGGTGTATTATGCAACATAAAAATATTAGGCAGAAATTAGTATTTGCTGTGATTATTATCATTTAGATTATTAGAAAAAAAATCACAGAATGAAATTGCTCTATGTTGCATTTTTCATATATTTTAACAACATTCTCTCCAGAATGCTTGTTTTAATTTGAACTGCTATTAGCTGTGTTTGAGACTTTTTAATAGGTGACACTCCCTGTAATATTCTATATTATCTTTTAAGCTCAATTTTACAAATGAAAATCATATTTAATTGCTTTAAACTATAGTTTTTATTATTTATCATTCACATCAAAAGTTTAATTAATATGCATGATGAGATGTTTTCATTTTTGATTTTCAGTTTGATTCATAAAAATTGGGAATGTGAGAAAAGTATACACATTAAATAGATCAATCAGTATTTCCTTTATTAATTTCTTCCTTTAGTATGATCTTTATATCTGAACTTCTCACTGTAGATATGCTAGAAATACAACTTCTTTATATTCTAAACTACTTGAGGATTTTATTTTTTCACATAATTTTATCCAAAAATTTTAAGATATAGTATAGAAATTCAATTTTCAATTTTTTTAATTTTTATAAATCTATACACTGGCAATTCTATTCTTTCCTCATTGATTTAAAATGTTGCTTACCACACTTTGGACCTCCAAATGCAATTTTCTTTTTAATTTTCTGTGAGTTTATTATTTTGCCAGCACCATCCTTATTCTCCTAATCTTTGCTCTGTTTTTGAAGCTCTTATATCTTAAGTACAGAGCAGTAAATGCAACCTCTAAAAGTTAAAGTGCAATAGAGTTTATGACTGACTAACATGGACACTATAATTTTTTTTGTTTCTTTTCTTTTCTTTTTTCACTATAACTTTTAAAAGCACTTCGTTGTGAGGAGGCATAGTTTGTGAGGTATTTTTGGATTTGTTTTTGCCATCACTTTGATTTTGATTTTTTTCCCTCTGAAAATAAACATGCATCTAAGTTAGCAAATAATAATTAAGTTTTGGAAAATAGATAAGGGCATTGATTCACAACATCTGTGATGATATGCTTCTCAACTTAGGTTATTCATATATTTAATGTTTTAATTGCTTGGTAAACTATTTTCCATGTAAAGCAGATATTTCTTCTCAATTATAGAGTTTTGTTTTTTTTTTTCTTTCCTCAGTAGATATTTTAAGCTGAAAAGATGCTTTTAAATTTGGCTAAAGAAAGATAATTAAGACTTTCTTTAGAAAAGCAACATGTAAAACAAATTCTTATTTTATAGACTCACAGCTCTCTAGGGCTTTCCTGGTGGCTCAGACCATAGTGTCGGGATATAGGTTTGATCCCTGGGTCCAAAAGATCCCTTGGAGAAGGAAATGACAACCCACTCCAGTACTCTTGCCTGGAAAATTACGTGGATGGAGGAGACTGGTAGGCTATACTGTCAATGGGATCACAAAGAGTCGGACATGACTAAGCTATTTCATTTTCAATTTTCACAACTTATCATTTCTTCTCTCTGTGAAATTGTCTGAGAAGCTTCTAATCTAATTAATACTTAACCAAATGTAGCACCACAGGATGAATTTTGTGTAGCTTCCAATGTGCGTGTATTTAATTTTGGATTTGCAAACAATTAAATAAATCATCTCCAGGTGGCCTATGCCTATTAGTTTATGGTAAGGGACAATTTAGTTAATTTAAGTATTTCAGTTAATTTAAATGTCAATATTAATCTGCATTTGTGTGTGTAATATGTCTGTGATCATGTGTATTTTTGAACACTTATTTATTCTTTCTTTCAAGTTACCTAGAACTCCTGAGCAGAGAGGCAATGGCACCCCACTCCAGTACTCTTGCCTGGAAAATCCCATGGATGGAGAAGCCTGGTGGGCTGCAGTCCATGGGGTCGCTAAGAGTCGGACTCGACTGAGCGACTTCACTTTCACTTTTCACTTTCATGCATTGGAGAAGGAAATGGCAACCCACTCCAGTGTTCTTGCCTGGAGAATCCCAGGGATGGGGGAGCCTAGTGGGCTGCTGTCTATGGGGTCGCACAGAGTCGGACTCGACTGAAGTGACTTAGCAGCAGAACTCCTGAGATATTTTCCAATACGAGGTAAATAAATCTATGTGAAGTAATAGAGATCAGGTCTGGAAATTCAGATACCTGTTCTCCACTTTACCTATTCTCTATTTTTAGGATTCATATTGTTGAAGTGTAGAAATATTGGATATATAAAGCTCAACATTCAGAAAACGAAGATCATGGCATTGGTCCCATCACTTCCTTGCAAATAGATGGGGAAAGAGTGGAAACAGTGTCAGACTTTATTTATTTATTTTTTTGGCTCCAAAATCACTGCAGATGGTGACTGCAGCCATCAAATTAAAAGACGCTTACTCCTTGGAAGAAAAGTTATGACCAACCTAGATAGCATATTGAAAAGCAGAGATATTACTTTGCCAACATCTAGTCAAGGCTATGGTTTTTCCTGTGGTCATGTATGGATGTGAGAGTTGGACTGTAAAGAAGGCTGAGCACCGAAGAATTGATGCTTTTTAACTGTGGTGTTAGGGAAGACTCTTGAGAGTCCCTTGGACTGCGGGAGATCCAACCAGTCCATTCTAAAGGAAATCAGCCCTGGGTGTTCTTTGGAAGGAATGATGCTAACGCTGAAACTCCAGTACTTTGGCCACCTCATGTGAAGAGTTGACTCATTGGAAAAGACTCTGATGCTGGGAGGGATTGGGGCAGGAGGAGAAGGGGAAAACAGAGGATGAGATGGCTGGATGGCATCACCGACTCGATGGACGTGAGTTTGAGTGAACTCCGGGAGTTGGTGATGGACAGGGAGGCCTGGCGTGCTGTGATTCATGGGATCACAAAGAGTCGGACACAACTTAGCGACTGAACTGAAATGAACTGAACTGAACTGAGGACCACTTCAAATTCTAAAATCCTATGATTCTAAATTTAATAATGGTGAAATTTATTTAAGAAGGAAATCATTGTTACATTCTTGGCTATTTATGTCTTTTATATCTGTATCTGAGTTCTAGAACTTTTAAACAAACTTTATCTTGGTCATTTGACTTTCCAGGTACTATTAACTCTAGAAATGTGAATTGGGACTTTGGATAAGTAGTCACAGTGGTAAGGAATCTACCTGCCAATGCAGGAGATGTGAGTTCCACCTCTGGGTCAGGAAAAAAACGCTGAAGAAGGAAATGGCAACCCACTCCAGTTTTCTTGCCTAGGAAATCCCATGGACAGAGGGTCCTGGCAGGCTACAGTCCATGGGGTCACAAAAGAGTTGGATACAACTTAGTGACTAAATGACAACAGGAAGTAACAAAAGATTAAGGAACCTAGAATATACATGTATTCATATATATATATATTGTATTAAAATTCCCTGGTCTTTCTTATAGGGTTTTATATGTGTATATATATATATATAAACTCTAGAAACTCAAAAATCCCTAAATAAAGTTTGATTATACTACTCTCCATTACCATTCACACATGTAAATAAGTTGAGGAGGGAATGGAGGAAACCATTTTATTTTAACTTATCTGCCCTGATTTTTTACTCAGCTAAACTCCACCTCACACTAAGATGGGAATCTGATAAGGTGCCACATCTGGAGCAGAGTTTCATTCTGGAGCTGATTCAGTTTTCATCTGAATGATTATTGATGACATAGAAGTACTCTTGAAGTCAAAAGAACTTGATGTAATGAGTCAGTCATTTCACAGGATCAGAAGAGTGCAAGGTTTCAAAGTTGTACTACTGATAAAATGTATCCATACATACTACACAGAATGCGTGTGCAACACATTACAAGATGAAAAGGAACATTTTCAAAATAGAAACAGGAAAATACATTTATTATTGTTACATTACATATATAATAAATTATTAAAAATTAAATCAAAACTAAAATTTTAAGATATAATTACTCTCACTGGTTAACAGGATATTATTTTTGTTTCATTTGTTCTGCTGTAAATTAAGAAGGAAAATACCTTCTACATAAAATGATTGTAAAAGTTAAAGAAACAACATATATAAAACTCCAATCAGGGGTTTTGGCACAGAAGAATGGTGTTTGTTACTTTATTCTTGCAACTTTTTTTTTACAGAACATTTCAAAGGTATGTGAAAGAGACCGAAGAAGATAATGATCCCCATGTGACACTCAACAAGTGTAAATCATTTTGTCCCCTATTCATTTAGCATTATTTTGAAGCAAATCCTAAAAGTCATAACAATTTATCTGTAAATCTTTAAATATACCTCTGAACAATAAGTCTGCTTTATATGAAAACAACCCAAATAATATCATCACACTCAGTTAGTAGGAATTTATTAGCAATTGATTCAGTCAGATGCAAACCTAGTTCTACACCTCACAGGACAAAGTAAGAGCAGAAGGTGATGATACAAAATAAATTATATTTTCATATTATGTGTATATATTCTGTTTTATTTTACTTTATTTTTTTAAATGGAATGTGGTGCCTGATTCCCAGAGCAGTCAAGGGATTAGATCAATTATGAGCCTAGAGCAAAATCAGTCACTTTGTAACACTCAAGTCATTCCCTTCCCTCTTTTGTTCTAACATCTACATTTTAGGAAATGATAATTTCCCACTGTAAGTAAATACAGTGCATTCACACTATTTGTGGTAGTTTCATTTTGTAAAGTAGCCATAAACACTGAATTTGTGAATCCTGAACCATTGTTCCTAAAGGAAATGAGGGATTAGTTTCCTGTAAGCCTCAGGTCACAGCATACCTTGCTAACTGATCAATACTTAGCCTTGTTTTATGTATGTTTCTGTTTAAAGACATCTTATCTAATATACTTTGTTGATTAACATTTACCTAATGGCTGAAAGCCACCCTTATTGCAGAAAGTGAAGAAAGACTCTCTCGAAGGTGAAATAGAAGAGTGAAGATGTTGGCTTAAAGTTCAATATTCAAAAAACAAAGATCATGACATCTGGTCCCATAACTTCATAGCAAATAGATTGGGAACAGTGACAGACTTTATTTTCTTGGGCTCTGAAATCACTGTAGACAGTGACTGCAGCCATAAAAGACGCTTGCTCCTTGGAAATAAAGCTATCACCAACCTAGACACCATTATTAAAAAGCAGAGACATTATGTTCCTGACAAGGGTCTGTCTAGTTCAGCAGCCATGTATGGATGTGAGAGTTGGATCATAAAAAATGTTGAGTGCTGAAGAATTGATGCTTTTGAACTGTGGAGTTGGAGAAGACTCTTGAGAATCCCCTGGACTGCAAGGAGATCCAACCAGTCCATCCTAAAGGAAATCAGTCCTGAATATCCATGGGAAGGACTAATGCTGAAGCCGAAACTCCAATACTTTGGCCCCCTGATGCAAAGAACTGACTCATTAGAAAAGACCCTGATGCTGGGAAGGATTGAAGTCAGGTGGAGAATGGGATGACAGAGGATGAGATGGTTGGATGGCATCACCAACTCAATGGACATGAGTTTGAGTAAACTCTGGCAGTTGGTGATGAAAGCCTGGTGTGCTGCAGCCTGTGGGGTCACAGAGTCGGACACGAGTGAGTGACTGAACTGAACTGAGTGGCCAATCGCTCTAAAATGCATGCCTGAATAAAGCTTCTCTACTTGTGTATTTCCTCCACAAGGCACATCACAGCCCTTAGGACACTAGACAGCAGTTCAGCACTGCCCTTGGGGCCCAACCTAGACAATGAAATCACCTACAAAAAAGTGCACAATTACCAAAAATGTAGCACTAAATGTACTGGGGAAAGGATACTTGCATACAGTGGGAGAACTGAAATGACAGAGGACCACCTTGTTTGACCTTAGCTTGGAAGTTTTATGTCATGCAATTCAAATGTTTGAGAATTCTGCACATGTACATAATAACCCAAAAACATTAATTTGGGGGCTGCAAAAATATTTTAGTAAGAAGGAAAATTGCAGGTATAGAATCCTTGAATAATGAAGATTGGTTGTATATACATTTGTATATAGAATACATTAAGAACTTAAAAATTAACCTTGAGAATAATTATAAATAATATTGAATTATTGAGTTTAGGGGGCAAAGTAGGGGAAAGTACATGGCAGAAGGACAGTAGACACTTGTGTGTTTTTGTTTTTTCAAAATTGAGCACTGAGGGAAATACAGTACATTGAGATAAAGCACATTCAGAATTTTTAAGTGGTGCCGCTGGGTCTGTTGATGAGGAAGGAGTTGGGATGTCTGGAGCATGGCAGAGATCACAGAACTCTGCTATGTGGCTATGTCTTGACCTGCCCTGGCATGTATCAATATTACTGTTTATGCCTGTGGGTTGCACACTGAAATTGCTCCTTCAGTTCTGCCAAATGAACATTTCCTAAAGACTATTCACCAACTTGACTACCTAAGCTTTTATTTCAAGGAGAGAACAAGTAATTTTCAATGGGACCAAGAGAATTTACATGGTAACTCAAAATTGCTTAGCAGTCAGCAAACAGTAGAGAATTAAGCAGTTAGTCACTGCAGTAAGGATTCTTTTTTTTCATGGAGACATATTTTTTCTCTTTTTTGATTTATTTATCTTTCATTGAAGAATAATTGCTTTACAGTATTGTATTGGTTTCTACCAAACATCAACATGAATTAGCCATAAGTTTCCCATGTCCCCTACCTGAATTCCCTAAGGCATGCAGCAAGTTGCCATCGGATATCTATTTTACATATGGTAATGTATGTTTCCATGTTACTCTTGCCATGCCTTCTACCCTCCCCTTCTCCTTCTACCAACCCAGTTGTGTCCATAAGCGATAGTATATCTTTCACACACACACAGTTGAGGATAAATAGGAAATAGCCTTTAAAGAGAACAGACTATCTTCTGACACATAACACCTGGACTCCTCTATGACAGAGCCAAACCCACAGTGACAATAGCCTTTGAAGGACCACGGATATAATTCACTTGACTTATCTTACAAAGCCATTGGGCTTAATTGTATCTATCATGTGATTTGGAAGAGAGAGCAGTGGCTATTTAAACTGCCCCAACCCTTAAACAAGCTAACTTATGAACAGAGCAAAATGTTGAGGCTGAGAACTGAAAACAGGGAGGTGATCATTAGATTGATTAATTCCAAAGAATCTAACCCTGAAGCTTCTGTTTCATGGGGTGATGACTCAAAAATGTTGAGGATGTCTTTCCTGAAGATCGTCAAAGTCTCTTTGCTTCATTAATCTAATTTTTTTGGGTGAGCCATTAATTTTGCCTGTAAGAATATAAGGGTGTTTTAGCTCATAAGAAACTCCACAGTCATGAAGCAGCAACTTGATGTGATTAAAACAGCTCTTCCCATGATAGGCTCAGCTAAAGAATTTGGATAAATGCTAATTCTGTGATTTTCATATTTCAGTGATTTGGCTCTCTTATCAGTTCCCATTATGCTGACTTTTTTCATGGAAATGAAAAGAAAATGAGGGATTGCAGTTCAAGATTCCCCTTAATGTGATGGCTGCCTTCTGTGAGAGTCATCAGGAAGTCAGCTCATTCAAATTTTGAAAACTGACTGGAATTCATAATTATTCATGTCTGAGGCCCATGCTCTTCTGACTACCAGTGCATGTTCAGGGCTTTCACTTAGTCAATAGGAATCCATGCTTCATTTCTTCTATGTCTAATCACGCCATCAGGGGGAGTTAGTGAACTACCCAGTGAACTACCCAAAATAACCCTCAGGTTATTTATGCTTGTTTCTAGAGTGTTCCGAGCATGTAAGAGGACTGGAACCATCCCAGTGTGGTGATATTATGAGTTGGAGACTTAAAGAATGAATTAGGTTTAGTTGAGGTCAAGAAGTTAGAGTCTTGATGATGAGACTAGCTCCTTTATGAACAAAGAAATACATCAGAGCTTTCACTCTGCCACATATGGACATGGTAGGAAGGCAGACATCTGAAAGTCGGGAAGAGAGATGTCACCAAGCACTGAATTTGTTGACACCTTGAGTCCTCACCAAGACTTCCCAGCCTCCAGAACTGTGAGAAATTAATGTCTGTGGTTTAAGTCACCCAAACAATGGTACTGTGTGATAGCAGTCCAAGCTAAGACAAACAATAATAGCAAATTCACAAGAATAATATACACCCTTTGGGAGAATTTTTCTCTGTGACTCCACACCCAAGTTACTATTGATTTGAACCTCTACATTTCATAGACTATGGAAATAAGTACTCTATCCCAAGTTTTTTTTTTTTTCCCCAAATTCTATGATTATTTATCCTCATGACCTTTCTGCCTCCTATATCTACATACCATCTCTGTGATGCTATTCCTCATTCTGGAGATGCAACTTAGCATATCCATTTGAATAAAATATTTGCAGGCATAGCTGACTTTGCGGATTTTTTTTTTTTTCTTTTTGAGGGATAGGAATGCTAAAATGGCATTAATGGTAAAGCAATGTAAACAATGTTAGAATTCATGTTAAACCCCTTATTCCTAAAGTATTTTTATGAAAGACTGAGTAGTTTCACTGTTTATGTTAGTTTTCTGTGGCCATGGTGACAAAATGCCACAAACTTAGTGGCAACACATTCTAAATCAGTATCACTAGGCTAAAGTCAGGGTCACGTTTCCCCAGCAAGTTCCAAGGGGAATCCATTCCTTGTCTGTTCCATCTTCTGGGGACTGCTGACATTCCTTTGTTATGGTCACACTATTCTAATCCCTGCTTCCATCTTCACATCACCTTCCCATCAGTGTCAGTCTAATCTTTCATTCACCTCTCTCAAATAAGGACACTTGTCATAATTTTAGGACCCATTCATATAATCCAGGACAATCACCCAATGCTAAAAGCCTTAACTTAATCACATGTGTGTGCCAAGAACTTTTGTCTTATAAAAGAATCTACAAGTTCCAGGGATTTGGGCCAGATATCTTTGAGTGGCCACTTTTCAAGCTGCTGTACTGTTCTCATTAATTCTGGCCCATCTCTAGGTGACTGGCTGCCCTTCTCTCTCTTCCCTCCATTTCTCTCTGCTTTGCAACCTCTTCCAGGAACTATCTGAGGAAAGCTGAATTCTGTTATACAAAACAGGGGAGCTCTCCTCAGTCCTTAGTGTCAAATACTCATCAAAAAGTCCATACAAAACAAAGCAAGAACAGTAGATAAACCAAAATCTATTTATCAGAAAGCACGATCTCTACAAAGCAAGAATTATTCTTTCATGACAAAAGAATTATTTGACATATTATTGCTTAGAAATTCATGGTGATTTAAAAATAATTGCATTATCTTTCTTAATATTCTCCTGATAGTTTTGAATAAAATGTGTTAATTTCACTATTTTAAAAACAAGAGAACTGACCTCAAAACAGCAGGTGACTACAGGATGGCACAGCTAGGTGGGGGCAGACTAAAGCATTGCTACCTGACTCCAAGGCCTTGTTTTATAACTAAGCCTTACCACCCCTTAAGGTCCAGTTTGCTAGTCTGTAAGAAGAGATAAGGTTATCATTAACTAAATATTCCTTGCAATGTTACATGAAGTAATCCAGATAAAAAGAATCTAAATTATGAAACTGTATATAAAAGTGACTGAGATTACCTTCATGATCACCACCAATGTCTCCATTCCTGCCGCCACCACCACTCCCATTGGTACCATTTTGTCACCATCCTCACCACCATCACCATCATCACTACCATCACCATCATCACAATGTCTTCACAGTGACTATTACCCCAGTTATCACCAGCTCCACCATCACTCCCATCACTGCTCTCATTGTTGTGTCCACTACCAGTAAAACTGCTGGTGGCATGAATACTCATACCACTAATGTTAGCACTACTATTATCTCTAATGGTGTGTCGGGACTGGCTCATACCAGCTCATGAGATATGACTGTTATCCTGTCTTCTGAACTCTGCCTTCACTGATAAAACATTGATAGCTCAAAACAGACCATGGTAGGGGTATTTATCCCTGTGACATTTGTCTTCTTGCACACCAAGAATCTCCACAACCACCACCATTACTACTGTGATCAATACCACCATCATTACTTCCATGATCGATCATCTCCCCCAAACCCCAGCTACCGCCATCATTTCATTCTGTGTCATCCATGCATTGTTCTTATTACCATCTAAAAGGTTGAATTTTTAGAATGTACTTTTTCCTCAAATGAATCAGTGTGTGATAGTGGTATTAATAATAATTTAGGTGCTTGTGCATAAGAAAATAATGTAAATAATGGCTTTGCTTCATGACCCTTATGTGAGAACACTATGGAACATGAGATGTGGGTGGGGACAAGAGGGCAAACGCCAAGCTCAGCATTCTTCTTGGCTGTGAAACATGCTGTGAGTTTGCTGGATTTATTGAATAGGCCAAGTCTATCCACACCAAATCCATTAAAACAATCCTGCTAGTACTCTATTATTTTCACATGAGTTAAGCTGCAGATTGCTTGAAATACATTCTTCTCTGGGCATAGGAAAGAATGATGAGTAAAGCTGACAAATCCAGGGGAGGATTGAGGCTGTGAATAAAGAAACTATTCTTTTCTTCCAGCATTATAAGAAGTGAGTTGACTGTGGCTTTAGGATGCTGCAAATGAAAATTCTTCAGTCTTTCCTTAGAGACAAAAGGGAATAGAAAGCAAACAAGATGATGCATAATAATATTTGCTGAACACTTATGAACTCTGTCTTTATAACAACACTGTACGATTGATATTTTTACATCTTACTAATAAATGGACTGAAGCTAAAGCAGTAAAATTATTATACATGGCATGATGGGATTTTCTGGTTGCAAACTCTGTTTTTCTACTGCATCTGAAACCTCATAGACAAAAGGAAAGAAGATATTTAATAAAACAACAGATGCAAAAAACAGACTCAGATATTTTCATGCATATCTCTTTATATTATCAAAGCAAACTTGTAAATTATACATTATCCCTTATATTTTAAAGTTCAGAAAATGGAGATTTAAATAAATTAAGCTACTTGTTTGAAGAAAATCAGCTGATAAGAGTCAGAATCTGGATTCAAATTCATAGTGTAGCATTCTAAACCTCCTATTCTTGTTCTTCCCACAGACTTTGGGGACATTAATACATGTACATTTAGTAGCAATTGAGTCAGACTCTTGTGAGATGATGTAAAACTTCCTTTATTTAGTAGCCACCTGTTGTTTCTGTTTTCATATTATTGACTGTTTTCTTTAGGCTTATTTTGTTTGTTTCATTAACTGCATGAACTAATGTCAATTTCTGTTGTGAGGGTGGCTTTCACATTGAATAGCACCTTCTTTGCTGATTGCCCTTAATCCAATATGCCTGAAATCTGGAGCTTTATTCATTATTGTGTGCATTAAGATAAATTAATTAGTTGACCTTTAGGGGCTCGTTTTCAACAATGTCATTAATTGTCCTAATTATTTAGATTTGCCTCACCCTCTTTCAAAGCCATGTATTGATTTTAATTACTGTTCCTTATGTGGCTATCCTATAATGTCTTGGTAAATGCAATCTCATGGTCATTTATCTTGAATTTTCTCTGTTAACCTAAAGCAAGATTTTTTAAGTGACTCATCTTCCCTTTAATCAGTTGTCACCTTTTGCAATGCTAGTAGGAGAAATAAACTGACAGTAATCTCATAAGATTGCTGAGAGGCAATAATAGGAACAATTTAATCCTAAAACTAAGGAATTCCCAGCTGCTACTAATGTGTATGCAAGATGTTTAACAAGAATGTTTTTCTTCTATATTGTTAGTATTTCTTCAGTTTATTCCTTTTCCTCCAATTTTACTGCCACTGGCTTTGAAAGACTCTTACTTTCCTTTCCGTAGAGTCCACGTTATTGCTTAATGGTGTCTTCATATGTGTTTGTATTTGGTCAGAGTCACAGCATGACCCAGCTGGATGTTCAGTCTCGAGTCTTCTCTGTACAAGAGAAGGAAATGGCGGTATAACTGGGATGAATGCTTCTGCTTCTACTTCCTGTACCATTTAGTTACTTAGATGCCAGCTGTTCTGACTTAGGCGCTGTCCTCTGTGCTGAAGATACAGCAAATACTGTCACAGAATATGACAGATACATAAACAGTAATTCATTACAGTATAACCAGCACTGAAATCATTCACATTAGCTGTTTCATAAACACAGAGGTCAAGTGAGGGCTAATTTATTTCACCTCTTTATGTAATATGGTGCATATGGGGGTGGGGTTAGGAGGCTATTAGCCAAATTTTCAGATCCTTTCTGATTCTTAAACGATACAGTCATTATCCAGGTAGAAAAAGGTAAGAAAGAAAGGAAAATTAATTCTAGAACACTTTATGTACATGATATGATTTAATTTTCACACTGACCCTATTATATAGATATCAATTATTACAACTTGAAACCAAAACACAAGGGTCAGAGAAGCTGAGTAATTTGCCCACAGTTGCCACTTAGTAATTGGTCAAGCAATAATTCAAAGCTGTATTAGTTTGCTAAAAAGAAGACAATAGGCCAAATTTGCAGCAACATGGATGGACCTGGAGATCATTGTGCTAAGTGAAATAAGTCACACAGGGAAAGACAAATAAGATATGGTTTCACTTAACTGTTGTTGTTGTTCAATCGCTAAGTCATATCCTACTCTTTGTGATCCCATGAATGGCAGCATGCCAGGCTTCCCTGTTCTTCACAATCTCCTTGAGCTTGTTCAAACTAATGTCCATTGAGTCAGTGATGCCATCCAACCAGCTCATCCTCTGTCACCCCCTCTCCTCTTGCCCTCAATCTTTCTCAGCATCAGGGTCTTTTCCAATGAGTTGGCCCTTTGCATCATGGGGTCAAAGTATTTGAGCTTCAACTTCAGCATCAGTCCTTCCAATGAATATTCAGAGTTGATTTCCTTTAGGATTGATGGTTTGACCTCCTTGCTGTCCAAGTTACTTTCAAGAGGCTTCTCCAACACCACAATTCAAAAGCATCAATTCTTCAGCTCTCAGCTTTTGTTATGGTCCAACTCTCACATCTGTACATGACTACTGGAAAAACCATAGCTTTACTATATGGACCTTTGTTGACAAAGTGATATCTCTGCTTTTTAAATGCTGTCTAGGTTTGTCATAGCTTTTCTTAGAAGGAACAAGTATCTTTTAATTTCATATTGCTTATATGTGGAATCATTAACAGATGATATAAAAGAACTTATTTATAAGACAGAAACAGACTCACAAACTAAGAAAATAGATTTATGATTACTGGGGAAAAGTGGGGGGAGGGGAGGGATAGATTATGATTGACAGATACATATTGCCATATTAAAAATGGAAAACCAACAAGCATCTACTGTATAGCACAGAGAACTCTGCTTAATACCCTGAAATAACCTAAATAGGAAAAGAATTTGAAACACAATAGATACATGTATATGTATAGTTCAGTTAACTGAATTACTTTGCTGTACACCTAAAATTAACACTACACTATTAATCAACTATACTCCAATATGGAATATTTTTTTAAAAAAAGAAAATAGGCCCCAAATGTAGAAGCTTATGTCAAATGGCATGTGACCAATCTGAGACTTGACAATTACAATTTTTTCTCCCTCAGAAATGCCATCTTTAACCAGTCAATGAGGAATCACCTGAGCAGTATTAGTTAGGTAATCTGGCTGGTAGACCTCTGCCACTTTGTAAAAGGAAGTAACCTTACAATAATCAACCCTCTTTTTGCCCATATAACTTCCTTGTTCCTGCTACCTCCTGCTCTATGAAAGTCTTTCATTATGTAAAGTCCTTGGAGCTTTTTTCTGTCTGATGATTGGATGCTGTCTAGTTCATGGATTATTTTAAAAAGCCAGTAAGACCTTTAAAATTTACTCAGTTGAATTTTGTTTTCTAACAGATTAGATTCTCAAGCCCACTTTTTATGCAACACCAGTGTTAATTTTTTAATTTCATGAATGGGGAAAGTATGTATTTATTGGAGATGTATCATAGGATTTCCAACATTGTATTAGAGAAAGTAATATTTTTTTTTAATCTGAAATTTTATTTTAATTATTTTTAATTTAAATTTATTTATTTTAATTGGAGGCTAATTACTTTACAATATTATATTGGTTTTGCCACACATCAACATGAATCTACCACGGGTGTACATGTGTTCCCAATCCTGAACCACCCTCCCACCCCCTTCCCTGTACCTTCCCTCTGGGTCATCCCAGTGCACCAGCCCCAAGCATCCTGTATCCTGCATCGGACCTAGACTGATGATTTGTTTCTTATATGATATTATACATGTTTCAATGCCATTCTCCCAAATTATCCCACCCTCTCCCTCTCCACAGAGTCCAAAAGACTGTTCTATACATCTGTGTCTTTTTTGCTGTCTCGCATACAGGGTTATTGTTACTATCTTTCCAAAGTCCATATATATGCATTAGTGTACTGTATTGGTGTTTTTCTTTCTGGCTTACTTCACTTTGTATAATCAGCTCCAGTTTCATCCACCTCATTAGAACTGATTCAAATGTATTATTTTTAATGGCTGAGTAACACTCTATTGTGTATATATACCACAGCTTTCTTATCCATTCATCTGCTGATGGACATCTAAGTTTTTCCACATCCTGGCTATTATAAACAGTGCTGCAGTGAACACTGGGGTATACGTGTCTCTTTCAATTCTGGTTTCCTTGGTGTGTATGCCCAGTAGTGGGATTGCTAGGTCATTGGGCAGTTCTATTTCCAGTTTTTTAAGGAATCTCCACACTGTTCTCCATAGTGGCTGTACTAATTTGCATTCCCACCAAGAGGAGGGATTGGGGGCAGGAGGAGAAGGGGACGACCGAGGATGAGATGGCTGGATGGCATCACTGACTTGATGGATGTGATTTGAGTGAACTCTGGGAGTTGATGATGGACAGGGAAGCCTGGCGTGCTGCGATTCATGGCATCGTAAAGAGTCGGACACGACTGAGCGACTGAACTGAACTTAAACTGATGGCGTCTACCGGAGAATGTAATAGCAATGCACTCTAGTACTTTTGCCTGGAAAATCGCATGGACGGAGGAGCCTGGTGGGCTGCAAATAGTCAGACATGACTGAGTGACTTCACTTTCACTTTCATGCATTGGAGAAGGAAATGGCAACCCACTCCAGTGTTCTTGCCTGGAGAGTTCCAGGGCTGGCAAGCCTGGTGGGCTGACGTCTATGGGGTCGCGCAGAGTCGGATACGACTGAAGCGATTAGCAGCAGCAGCAGCAGCAGCAGCAGCAGCAGCATAGGATTTACCTGGTGCTAGTTCTCAGAAGGAAAAACATTGGAATTGTATGTGAAAGATATTGTGGAAAATTTTCTTCTTGGTATTTAAAATTTTGTGATTAATTCCTAAATCCAGTAGAAGACAGATGAAGAATTGTATAAATGTACGAAGTTATTTTTGAGTTTGTCCCATGTCTAACAATATAACCATGAGATAAGGGAAAGCATCTTTATGCCACCAAAAAATGTGATTCTTTAACAAGCACTAAATGCGAGAGCAAAAACTGTGATTCTTTATCAAGCACTAGATGGGAGAGGGTGTGATCCTTATAAAGAGTTCTAGTCAGACAGTTATTGTAAAGTAGGGTAATTAATGTCTTCTTGTTCTCATGATTCCGCCTGTGATGCATAAGACCTGGGTTCAGTTCCTGTGTTGGGAAGATCCCCTGGAGAAGGAAAGGCTACCCACTCCAATATTCTGACCTGGAGAATTACATGTACTGTGTAGTCCATGGGGTCGCAAAGAGTTGGACATTACTGAGCGACTTTCGTTTCACTTCACTTCAGTTCTCTATTATTTGGGGTACAACTGATTTGTAGTTTCTACTTTAAAGCTCAGTGGAATGCTGAGATGAATCCTCTCCAGTATCTTTCTGTCAGCATGAGGTTTCCCTCCACATGTATTGGAGCTAGGTCTGTTAAATTTTGTTAATTCTTTTAATTCTATTAATTATAGTAGCACTAGGTTAAAATAGGCTAGTCAGTGTCACCTTTGCTCCCAGCTAATTTCATTCTTAGATTTTCAGGTGGTAGAGGAATGGGGAATGGTGTGATGACATAGCTGCCTTTCATTTAATTTTTGTCGTTTAGATATTTGCACCTATTAGAATGTCTCTGATAGGACATTTTATGCTACGCTAGTCTTTGTGGTCTGTAGGAGGAGACATGTTTATTGAAAATATGATATCGTTATTCTTTAGTGGTGTAAGTAAATTTTTAAGGAAAATTTACATGGAAGCTTAACATATGACAAAAGATGAAAGTGAAGATAGAGGGGGCCCTGTGTTTCTCCTTGACCTCCTCATTGCATGAGTTCCAATGAAAGTTTTTCCCTAAGTATACAGTAATGTTTCAAGGTACTGGAGGAAAGTGAAGTGATAAGATTGGTCTTACCCTTTTCTACATTCATTAATTTATTTAGTCATTCAACAATTATCATGGAACGCTCTCTGTATGCCAGATTGTGTTGTCATACTATTGCTGCTGATAATAATAAATAGCATTCTTTGGAAGTTTATTGCATATATAGGTGTATGTGCTCAGTCGTGTCCAACTCATTGCAACCCCATGGATTGTAGCCTGCTAGTCTCCTCTGTCCATGGAATTTTCCAGGCAAGAATCCTGGAGAAGCTATCTCCTACTCTGGAGCATTTTCCTGACCCAGAGATTGAACCCACATCTCCTGCATTTCCTGCATTGGCAGGCAAATTCTTTGTCACTGAGCCTCCTTGGAAGCCCTATATCAGGGAAAGATCATCTCAATTTTCTTAATAATTCTATTAAGTAGGCACTATTAGCATCTCAGTTTTTTAGTGAAATACTTGAGGCTTAGAGGAGTTAAGAACCATGTCCAAGGTCAGAAAACAAGTAAGTAGGAGAGCAAGAGCTTTTTCACTTTGGTTATTTGATTCTCATCTGGGACTCTTAGACATCATGCTCCCTCCCTATAATAATGTGAAACACTAATTTTAAGGCTACCTTGTTCCAAGCTAAATATTTTTACATGTACTCTGTTAATCAGCTCAAAAATTCTATGTGTCAACATTATTATTATTCCTTATTTTTATGTTTAGGGCAATGCAAGCAAAAAAAAAAAAAAAAAATCTCCCTATTGTCACAGACCAGGTGGTGGTGGAGTTAAGATATGAACCCAAAAAACATGTATGTTCTTAAATACTGGTCTCTAATAAATAAAACAGTTCCTATTTAGGAAGTTAGCTTATGGTAACTTAGATATAAGTTATGCAGATTTAAAAAATGTATTATAATTAAATGGTTATCTCATTGGAGGTATAGACAAATATTTTCAGAATATTAATTTTAACCTAGTGCCCTAATGGCTCCCTTCCTAATTGTAACCTAAAAAAAAGCTTTACACATATCTTTTTATTAGCTCTGGAATTCATCCATTCTGCTTCCTACCCTTCAAAAAAAAAAAAAAAAAAAATCTCCCTATTGTCACAGACCAGGTGGTGGTGGAGTTAAGATATGAACCCAAAAAACATGTATGTTCTTAAATACTGGTCTCTAATAAATAAAACAGTTCCTATTTAGGAAGTTAGCTTATGGTAACTTAGATATAAGTTATGCAGATTTAAAAAATGTATTATAATTAAATGGTTATCTCATTGGAGGTATAGACAAATATTTTCAGAATATTAATTTTAACCTAGTGCCCTAATGGCTCCCTTCCTAATTGTAACCTAAAAAAAAGCTTTACACATATCTTTTTATTAGCTCTGGAATTCATCCATTCTGCTTCCTACCCTTCACTTACAACCTTTGGTAGCTTTTGCTTGGTTTCTCTAATTTTCCGTCCTATTTATAAAAATTTCCTCTTTAGCTGTCTCAGAAGAACACATATTTTGACAATCAACCTGCTCTTAAGCGCCTGCTCTATCTTCACCCATTGCACTCTAGCCTTTCACCCAGATGTGAAATCTGCAGCCTGCCCTTGTGACCTGCCCTTTCCGTGGATGGAACACTCCATAATTTTCAGTTCACTATGCAGTGGTAGGGAAGATTTCACAGTGGAAGTAGTAGTTTGATAATACCAGAGGAATGAGTAGGGGGTTTTCGGGGGTGGGGTTAAAGATAGTATCTGTATTAGGGTTCTCCAGAGAGAGAGAATCAGTTCAGTTCACTTCAGTTGCTCAGTCGTGTCTGATTCTTTGTGACCCCATGAATTGCAGCAGGCTAGGCCTCCCTGTTCATCACCATCTCCCAGAGTTCACTCAGACTCGCGTCCATTGAGTCAGTGATGCCATCCAGCCATTTCATCCTCTGTCGTCCCCTTTTCCTCCTGCCCCCAATCCCTCCCAGCATCAGAGTCTTTTCCAANAGTTATACAGGGAAAAGGGGAGGGAGGAGGTAGTCAGAGGTGGCCAGGAGGATAAGTGAGGGAAATGAAAAGGGGGAGAAACAGATCCAGCCCATAACCAGTTCTCTAAGTGTTCTTCATCGTCTGGAACCCACAGGGATTCACAGGGTTGGGTAGAGAAGAGAAGGGAGGGGGGGAGAGAGAGACAACCTGCTGGGGAGAAAGGAGAGTCCAAAAGAGGAGAGAGTGGTCAAGCCAGTAATCTCACTCTCAGGTAAAATTGGGTACTAAAGATTGGGTTTTTTAATGTAAATTATTGACAACAAATACCAAAAAGCAAAGATTAAAAATTTAGAGTTGAGGTTGGATTTTCAAAAATGCAATATTAAAGAAAAGAAGAACAAGAAGAGAAGAAGAAAAAAAAAGTGAAAGTGAAAGTGAAGTCGCTCAGTCATGTCCGACTCTTTGTGACCCCGTGGACTGTAGCCCACCAGGCTCCTCCACCCATGGGATTCTCCAGGCAAGAATACTGGAGTGGGTTGTCACGTGAATTATTAAGGACCAACACAAACAGGCACTCAAAACAAACAAACAAAAAAAAATTGTATATATATGTATATACAGCATTTGCTTTAAAAATCGGGTCTTTTTTTTTTGAAAAGTGATAGTAGGTTATAGAAATTAAAATTAAAAGTGAAATAGAGGACTTAAAAATTAAAAAAAAAAAGGAGCAGAAAAAGAAAGGGAGAAAAAACAATCAAAGAAAAAAATCTACCAAAAAAAAAAAATAATAAAAAGAGAATGGTCAAAAAATAGTAAAGATATTTCTGGCCCTTTCTCTGGTGTTGTAGGCAGTGTGGGGCCACTTCTAAGGCGGTTCCCTCTGTTTAGCTTCTTCTGTTTGCTGGTCTCTTCAGTGTCTGATTTCGCCCTGACCCAAGGGGGTGGTAGAAGTCACTTTTCTTTCTTTCCCCTATTTTTTATTAAGGCTCACTTGGTCAGTCCCACTGTGGGGAGGGAGGGATGCTACTACCAAATAGCTCTGGCATGTATTTGCAGTGTCTCAGCCCCGCTGGGCCTGCCCCTACACCCGGAGCACACCGCTCAGGCTCTCCGCCGGGAACCGTCTGAGGTCGGCTTTAGGCTGCATGCGCCTCCCTGGTCTAAGCCTCTCAGGCTCGGCGCCCAGGTAGTCACAGACTCGCTTTGTGCCCTTCCCAGGACCAAGCAGCTCAGGTGTTTGGCGAGCGCAGACGCGTGGCTTATGGCCTGTTCCTGCTGCTCAGTTTTCTGGGTGTAGCCCTGGCACCTTTTTTCAGGCAAATTTTGACTGCCCAGCACCCCAAGAAGTCTTAGTTAGGAAAGAAGCCTGCTTGAGTTTGGTCAGTAAAGTTTCTCCGGGGCTGCGATTGCCACGTTCCAGCCCTTACGGCTCTGGCTGCCAGTCGCCGGGCGGGCAGCCGGCTATTTCTGTTCCGTGCTTTGTTCTGTGCGCGGTCCTGGTGGTGTCTTATGTTTGAGCTGTTCGCGTGGTAACTGTCCCACAGTCTGGTGTGCTAGTCCGAGTTAATTTGCTCTGGTTACGTGTGGGCGTTTCTGCCGATTCTTAAGAAGCGCCGCCGCCCGCGTCTCCCGCGCCTCCTTGCCCAGCCCCCACTTGCTAGTGGCGGATGCAGGGGTCTGCTCTGCTTCTCTGCTGGGGGAGCTACCGTTGGACTCGTAATCTGTTGGTCTTAATCACCCATTTGTTTTTCTTCCCTGTTTTGTTGTCCTCTGTACTTCCAAGACTTGCCACAGATTCTGCAGTGAGACTACTGTTTCCCGGCGTTTGGAAACTTCTCTCTTTTTAAAACTCTCTTCCCAGGACAAGACTCCCTTCCTGGGACAGAGCTCCCTCCCTACCTCCTTTGTTTCTTTTTTCGTCTTTTGTATTTTTCCTACCTGTTTTTGAGAAAATGTTCTGCTTTTCTGGATGCCTGATGTCCTCTGCCAGCATTCAGAAGTTGACCTGTAGATTTTACTCAGCGTTGAGATGTTCTTTTGATGAATTTGTCGGGGAGAAAGTGGTCTCCCAGTCCTATTCCTCTGCCATCTTAGGCGCCCCCCTCTCACAGCCTTTGTTTTAAAGTCTGTTTTATCGGATATGAGTATTGCTACTCCTGCCTTCTTTTGGTCTCTATTTGCGTGGAATATCTTTTTCCATCCCTTCACTTTCAGTCTGTATGTGTCCCCTGTTTTGAGGTGGGTCTCTTGTAGACAACATATATAGGGGTCTTGTTTTTGTATCCATTCAGCCAGTCTTTGTCTTTTGGTTGGAGCATTCAACCTATTTATGTTTAAGATAATTATTGATAAATAGGATCCCGTTGCCATTTACTTTATTGTTTTGGGTTCGAGTTTATACACCCTTTTTGTGTTTCCTGTCTAGAGAAGATCCTTTAGAATTTGTTGGAGAGCTGGTTTGGTGGTGCTGAATTCTCTCAGCTGTTGCTTGTCTGTAAAGCTTTTGATTTCTCCTTCATGTTTGAGTGAGATCCTTGCTGGATATAGTAATCTGGGCTGTCAGTTATTTTCTTTCATTACTTTAAGTATGTCTTGCCATTCCCTCCTGGCCTGAAGAGTTTCTATTGAAAGATCAGCTGTTATCCTTATGGGAATCCCCTTGTGTGTTATTTGTTGTTTTTCCCTTGCTGCTTTTAATATATGTCTTTGTGTTTGATCTTTGTTAATTTGACTAATATATGTCTGTATTTCACCTTGGGTTTATCCTGTTTGGGACTCTCTGGGTTTCTTGGACTTGGGTGATTGTTTCCTTCCCCATTTCAGGGAAGTTTTCAACTGTTTCTCCTTAAGTATTTTCTCATGGTCTTTCTTTTTGTCTTCTTCTTCTGGGACTCCTATGATTCGAATGTTGGGTTGTTTAATATTGTCCTGGAGGTCTCTGACATTGTCCTCATTTCTTTTAATTCATTTTCTTTTTTCCTCTCTGATTCATTTATTTCTACCATTCTATCTTCTACTTCACTAATCCTATCTTCTGCCTCCATTATTATACTATTTATTGCCTCCAGAGTGTTTTTGATCTCAATTATTGCATTATTCATTATATATTGACTCTTTTATTTCTTCTAGGTCCTTATTAAACCTTTCTTGCATCTTCTCAATCCTTGTCTCCAGGCTATTTATCTGTGATCCCATTTTGATTTCAAGATTTTGGATCATTTTCACTATCATTATTTGAAATTCTTTATCAGGTAGATTCCCTATCTCTTCCTCTTTTGTTTGGTTTGGTGGGCATTTATCCTGTTCCTTTACCTGCCGGGTATTCTTCTGTCTCTTCATCTTGTTTATATTGCTGAGTTTGGGGTGGCCTTTCTGTATTCTAGCAGTTTGTGGAGTTCTCTTTATTCTGGAGTTTCCTTGCTGTGGGTGGGGTGGTATCAGTGGTTTGTCAAGGTTTTTTGGTTACGGAAGCTTGTGTCAGTGCTCTGGTGGGTGAAGCTGGATTTCTTCTCTCTGGAGTGCAATGAAGTGTCCAGTAATGAGTTATGAGATGTCAATGGTTTTGGAGTAACTTTGGAGAGCCTGTATATTGAAGTTCAGGGCTGTGTTCCTGTGTTGCTGGACAATTTGTGTGGTATGTCTTGCTCTGGAACTTGTTGGCCCATGGGTAGTGCTTGGTTTCAGTGTAGGTATGGAGGTGTTTCATGAGCTCCTATCGATTAATGTTCCCTAGAGTCAGGAGTTCTCTGATGTTCTCAGGATTTGGACTTAAGCCTCCTGCTTCTGGTTTTCAGTCTTATTTTTACAGTAGTCTCAAGACTTTTCCTTCTGATAAAATATCTAGGTTAAAGATGAAAAGTTTCTCTACAGTGAGGGACAACCAGAGAGGTTCACAGAGTTACATGGAGAAGAGAAGAGGGAAGAGGGAGATAGAGGTGACCCGAATGAGATGAGGTGGAATCAAAAGAGGAGAGAGCAAGCTAGCCTGTAACACTTCCTTATGTGTGCTCCACAGTCTGGACTGCTCAGAGATGTTCATGGAGTTATACAGAGAAGAGAAGAGGGAGGAAGGAGACAGAGGTGGCCAGGAGGATAAAAGGGAGAAATCAAAAGGAGAGAGACAGATCCAGGCAGTAATCAGTTCCCTAAGTGTTCTCCACCATCTGGAACACACAGATTCACAGAGTTGGGTAGAGAAGAGAAGGAAGAGGGAGGAGACAGAGGCGACCTGGTGGAGAAAAAGGAGAGTCCAAAGGGAGAGAGAGCAGTCAAGCCAGTAATCTCGCTCCCAAGTAAAAACGGGTACAGAAGATTGGGTTCTCAAAGGTACAAAATTGATAATAAATACCAAAAAGCAAAGATTAAAAATCTAGAAAAGAGGTTAGATTGTCAAAAATACAATATTGAGGAAAAGAAGAATAAAAAAAAGTCACAAAAATTATTAAAAAAATATATATATATGAAGTTTGCTTTTAAAAATAGGGTCTTTTTTTGAAAAGTAACAGGTTATAAAAATGAAAATTAAAGGAGTAATAGAGGACTTAAAAATTAAAAAAAATTTTTTTAAAAAGAATGATCATAAAAATAGTAAAAATATATCTAGAGCTTTCTCTGATATTGTTGTGGGCAGTGTGGGGTCAGTTCATTTTTGGATAGTTCCTTGGTCCAGCTTATATTTCTCTAGATCTGTAGGCCCCTCCCTATGTAGCTGGTACTAACTACAGGCTTTTAATCTATTGCACCTGTCACCTCCAAGGCTGTTCCCTCTGTTTTAGCTTCTTTTGTTTGCTGGTCTCTTCAGTGTCTGATTTCTGCCCTGACCCAAGGAGGGCGGTGGTAGACACTTTTTTTAGGCTCACTTGTTCAGTGGTGCTATGGGGAGGCAGGGACGCTGCAAACACATAACACTGGCGTGTGCTCGCAGTGTCTCAGCCACACTGGGCCGGCCCCACCCACGGCATGTGTGCCCTCCCTGCCCATACTGCTCAGGCTCTAGGTTGTTCCACCAGGAACATCTGAGGCCAGCCCTGGGCTGCATGCACCTCCCAGGTCTAAGCCACTCAGGTTCAGGCACTCGGGTAGTCCTCAGAGGCGCAGACTCCATTGGGCCTGCATTTTGTGCCCTTCTCAGGTTCGAGCAGCTCAGGTGATGAAGTGTTTGGTGAACGTGGTCGCTGTGACTTATCACCTCTCCCGTCTTTGCCGCTCGGTTTTCTGGATGTACAACTGGCGCACCTTCTCAGGCAGATGTTGACTATCCAGAACCCCAAGAAGTGTTAGTCAGCAAAGAAGCCTGCTTGCAGTTTGGTAGATAATGTCTCTCTGGGGCTGCAACTGCCCCCTTCTGGCTCTGGCTGCCTGTCACTGGAGGGGATGGTCCACAGCCAGCTAGTTCTGATCAGTCCTTTGTTCTGTGTGAGGTCCTGGTGGTGTCAGGTTAGAGCTTTTTGTGTGGTGGCTATCCCACAGTCTGGTTTGCTAGCCCAAGTTAGTTTGGTCTGATTGCCCTTGGGGCATTCAGGCTCAGTCCTTACTCTAAGCAATACAGCCCCCGCTTGCTAGTGGCAGATGCAGGCATCTGCACTGCTTCTCTTTGAGGGGAGTTACCGTTGGGCTCGTAATCAGTGGGTTTTAATTATTTACTTATTTTTCCTCCTTGTTATGTTGCCCTCTGTGCTTCCAAGGGTTGCCACAGACTCAGGAGTGAGAGTGTTTCCTAGTGTTTGGAAACTTCTCTTTTTAAGACTCTGTTCCCAGGATGGAGCTCCATCCCTACCTCTTTTGTCTCTTTTTTTTTTTTGTCTTTTATATTTTTTCCTATCTCCTTCCAAAGACAATGGCCTGCTTTTCTGGGTGCCTGATTTCCTCTGCCAGCATTCAGAAGTTGTTTTGTGGAATTTACTCAGCATTCAAATGTTCTTTTGATGAATTTGTGGGAGAGAAAGTGGTCTCCCCGTCCTATTCCTCCAACATCTTAGGACCCCTCCTAGAGAAAGTAATATTTTTAAAGTAATTCAGTTCAGTTCAGTCACTCATTGTGTCCAACTTTTTGAAACCCTATGAACCGCAGCATGCCAGGCTTCCCTGTCCATCACCAACTCCCAGAGCTTACTCATGTCCGATGAGTTGGTGATGCCATCCAACCATCTCATCATCTGTCATCCCATCGTCCTCCTGCCTTCAATCTTTCCCAGCATCAGAGTCTTTTCAAATGAGTCAACTTTTCGCATCAAATGGCCAAAGTATTGGAGTTTCAGCTCCAACATCAGTCCTTCCAATGAATATTTAGGATGGATTTCCTTTAGGATGGACTGGTTGGATCTCCATGCAGTCCAAGGGACTCTCAAGAGTCTTCTCCAACACCACAGTTCAAAAGCGTCAATTCTTCACCACTAAGCTTTCTTTATAGTCCAACTCTCACATCCATACATGACTACTGGATAAAACAGGCTTGACTAGATGGACCTTTGTTGGCAAAGTAATGTCTCTGTGGTTTGAATATGCTATCTAGGTTGGTCATAACTTTCCTTCCAAGGAGTAAGTGCCTTTTAATTTCATGGCGGCAGTCACCACCTACAGTGATTTTGGAGCCCAAAAAGATAAAGTCAGCCACTCTTTCCACTGTTTCCCCATCTATTTCCCATGAAGTGATGGGGCCAGATGCCATGATTTTTGTTTTCTGAATGTTGAGCTTTAAGCCAACTTTTTCACTCTCCTCTTTCACTTCCATCAAGAGTTTCTTTAGTTCTTTGCTTTCTGCCATTAAAGTGGTGTCATATGTATATCTGAAGTTATTGATATTTCTCTTGGCAATCTTGATTCCAGCTTGTGCTTCTTCCAGCCCAGCGTTTCTCATGATGTACTCTGCATATAAGTTAAATAAGCAGGGTGACAATATACAGCCTCAATGTACTCCATTTTACATTTGGAACCAGTCTGTTGGTCCATGTCCATTTCTAACTATGGTTCCTGACTTGCATACAGATTTCTCAGGAGGCAGGTCAGGTGGTCTGGTATTGCCATCTCTTTGAGAACTGTCCACAGTTTGTGGTGACCCCACAGGCAAAGGCTTTGGCAGAGTCAGGAAAGCAGAAGGAGATGTGTATCTGCAGCTGTCTTGCTTTTTTGATGATTCAACAGATGTTAACAATTTGATCTCTGGTTCCTCTGCCTTTTCTGAAACCAGCTTGAACTTCTGGAAGTTCATGGTCACATACTGTTGAAGCCTGGCTTGGAGAATTTTGAGCATTACTTTACTAGTGTGTGTGAGAAGGATGCAATTGTGCAGTAGTGTAAACATTCTTTGGCATTCCTCTCTTAAGGATTGGAATGAAAACGGACCTTTTTCTGTCCCATATTGAGTGCAGCACTTTCATAGCATCATCTTTTAAGGTTTGAAATAGCTCAAGTGGAATTCCATCACCTCCTCTTAGTGATGCTTCCTAAAGCCCACTTGACTTCACATTCTAGGATGTCTGTCTCTAGGTGAGTGAGTGATCACACCATGATGACTATATGGGTCGTGAAGGTCTTTTTTGTACAGTTCTTCTGTGTATTCTTGCCACCTCTTCTTAATATCTTCTGCTTGTGTTAGGTCCATACCATTTCTGTCCTATACTGAGCCCATCTTTGCATAAAATGTTCCCTTGGTATCTCTAATTTTCTTGAAGAGATCTCTAGTCTTTCCATTCTATTGTTTTCCTCTATTTCTTTGCAGTGATCACCGGGGAAGGCTTTCTTGTCTCTCCTTGCTATTCTTCAGAACTCTGCATTCTAATGTGTATATCTTTCCTTTTCTCCTTTGCTTTTGGTTTCTCTTCTCTTCCCAGCTATTTGTAAGACCTGCTCAGACAGCCATTTTGCTTTTTTGCATTTCTTTTTCTTGGAGATGATCTTGCTCCCTGTCTCCTGTGCAACATCATGAACCTTCATCTATAGTTTATCAGCCACTCTGTCTATCAGATCTAGTCCCTTAAATCTATTTCTCACTTCTACTGTATAATCGTTAGGGATTTGATTTAGGTCATACCTGAATGATTTAGTGGTTTTCCCTACTTTCTTCAATTTAAGTCTGAATTTACACTATATTAGTCTAAAATTTAATTCCTTCAAATTTGTGAAAACTTACTTGTAGATCAGCATTTGGAAACCGCTGCAGTAGACTAATAATTGATTTGGGACAATTAGTCAGGCATTGTGCTTTATAGGTTACACCCTTTCTTATGGGGAGAGCCACCACTCGGAGGGTGCCCGTGTGCTAGCACAAATGGTTGACTCCCTGGGCATTGGCTTTATTATGATGCGCTGTGCTTGTTTACATATAGGTCAATTCTATTTCTAACTAGTGTTTATTTCTTGTGCAGGTGGGAAAAATCATGAAAGGGGGAAGTGAGGAGCCAGGCTCTTTTCCACCTCATTAGGAATGGCTGGTCAGGATGAGAATGGAGCTCTTACAATTAGAGTAAGAAATGCCAGCTTTGCCCTCTAGTTTATTGGGAGGAGGAAATAAAACTTGCCAAGTGCCCTACTGAGTCTCCCAATATGAAGTCCTATTTCAAATACTTATTGCCTGCTGCTATCTGAATCTCCATTTAAACATAATTATCAAAACCATATGGGTTAAAAGGGTTGGGGGGAGTCTCAAAATGGAAATATGTAAATTGTGGCAACCTTGGCCTTTCACATTTGGCTGAGTCTCCCCTAAGCCCAGGGCTTCCCTTTGTGCTTTATGCAGTGTGCTTTCCCATGCTGCTGCCCCCACGACAAAGACCCCCTGCCCCACTCCCTGCCATCCTGCACTCAGCTCTGAGCAGTAGAACAGAGTGAACTTAGCTCCCTAAATCCTAGTGGCTCGCCACTCACATCTCAGAATCCTTTTAAGCTCTCCTCCTCTGTAAGGGGTGTTTTCTCATTTCTTTCCCCATCATCAGGTAAAATTATCACTGACTCCTGTGTGTCACCAAGTGTGTCCTGGGCTCACTTCAGTTAAAAAAAGAATCTCTCTGACATCCCAAATCTATTAGCCATTTACTCGACTGGACAGTGACTTGCTGGAAGGGGAGGAGTAACTATTCTTCTCTGCATCCCTAACACCAAGCTGTACCTTACAGATTCAGATTATGGCTGTTGAAGGACCAGATGCTAAGAGAAATTTGATTTAAACTATGGTGCAAAGTCATGCAATAATTAACTGGCTTTCTAACATAGATTGAAAAGGTGTGGGAAGCCGGCGTGAGGAATCCCACCCGTGACAGGGTCACGTGGCAAACTCAGATGGCAGGGCAATTTGAGTCATCGGATTTCTCCCTGGTTTTTCCTGAACATGCGCCCCCCTGAAATAAGAATTTGTCTGTTTTCCCATTTCAGCCCAACCCCCCTTTGATAATGCTCTAGCCTGCCTGACAGGTTCCCCTAATTTTCTGCAAGCTTGTGAATTGCTCACAACCTCCCAAATGTGGAAGGCACAAAAGCCTCAAAGTATCTTAAAGTTTTAGAGTCTTTTCAAATGTATATTGGTGACAGGATTTCACGGTTGACTCAATGATTGCTGCCAGACCTCCTTATTTCTTATCTCAGGCACCCGGGAAGATGTGATCTATGTAATTGGGATATGGAAAAAGGGATATGTAGTAGTTTTGATGTTAGCAATACTGAACTTTTGAGTAAATTACTTTCCTTTTGCTATAAGTCACTGTACTTCCTTTTATTACAAACTGCTGTATTCTTATTTAGTGTTTTCTGAGAGTGGCATTCAGACTTTGGAAAGATTAACACAGATAAGTTTTCTGGAGAGAGCCATAAAAATGTTAATGGGCCTCTTGGCCAGAAGATAGTGTAAACCACCTGAGACTTTTGTAACAGGAGAATATGCAAATAAGAAAGCCTCGTCTCAATGAGGGTTGGGACTGCTACTTCTGCGTAACTCTGCATATTCTATTATGTATAATTTGGGGTATATAAGTTGATTCTGAACAATAAACGCTCTCTTGGAGCCTTACGCCAACGTTAGATTTCCCCTTCTTTTCCCCTTTTTCCCCCTTTCCCTTTTTTCCCTTTTTTTCCCCTTTTTTCCCTCTTGGAGCTTTACACCGATGCTGGGCTTCCCATGTCATTCTTTTTCTCCCTTTCTCCTTTTTTCGGCTGAATTCCCATCTGGGGCGGGGAGGCTCACCACGTCTACTTATCTGTCCCTGCTGCTAAGATCTGTGAGAGAGAGAGCCCAGGGCGGGGCACTCTCCGATATTCAAACGGACGCCGGTGGCCTACGTAGATGGTGCAAACCTCTTGTCTTGAGGTTTTATTGGTTTTCCCCGTAAACCAAGTTATTCAGCCCTCTTTTCTTCCACTAATTTCCTACTATACTATTCTTTCCTGAGCTATCCTGTTCTCTCCTATCCTTTCCTATCTCGCCCGGTCTGTCCCCGCTTTGAATATCCCTGGATCCACCGGGGCTGGTCCCCGGCAAAAAGGGTTTATTGAATGTGAATGAATGTGAAGTCACTCAGTCATGTCCAACTCTTTGCCACGCCATGGACTGTAGCCTACGAGGCTCCTCCGTCCATGGGGTTTTCCAGGCAAGAGTACTGGAGTGGGGTGCCATTTCCTTCTCCAGGGGATCTTCCTGACCCATGGATTGAACCTGGGTCTCCTGCATTGCAGGCAGACACTTTACCATCTGAGCCACCAGGGAAAGCCAAACGGTCCTCAATCCCACTATTACAAATCATAAGTGGAAATTTTCTTACAGGCCATTCAAATTTATGTAAAATAATTCAGATTATTCCTAACTAGAATCATGTATGCCATGAAATTGCCTTGAATTAGGATTACATGATTAAAACAAACACCCTCCCACACACACAAAACAGGAAAAACAATAATGTTAAGTACTAACTAGGTGTTTATTCTATAATGGTACTAACATCTTAGTGTTTAGGCATTGTGAAAGCACAACTTTTGGTGTCAAGGGCTACTTTCGGAGACTTTAATGTGACATTAGCACCTAGATAGACAGATAGAGATATAGAGTACTGTAAAATTTTAGGATAAATTTCTGACTGTTTTTCACATGAAATTCTATTATAATTTAGCTCTTGGAGCTTTATTTTTATATAATGTCATAGACATAGATGTCCAATATAAGTCCTATATTAACATATCAGTATGTGGCTTCTAATGACTTGAAATGTAGTGGTCTGGTCTAAAAAGTATTTTAAGGATGAGGTACACATATCTGTTTTTGAAGACTTGGTACAAAAAAAAATATGTAAAATGTCTCATTATTTGTTGTTGATTATATTTTACATGATAACATTTAGGTCATATTGGATTAACTTTAAATTCCCTGGTTTACTTTTTTAACTTGACTTTAGATTATTTAAAATTGCATGCATGCCTTACATGTGTGACTTATGTTGTATTTCTCTTGAACAGTGTTGTTCTAGGTAGACTATGTATATGAACCAAGTTATGACTTCATGTTGAGTTGAACCTCAGATACAAGATAGAGGTGACATTATTTGACATCATTAACAGATGTTTATTTAGGATCCACCATGTATCAAACACTGTGAAAAGCACTGACAATACTGAAGCAGGCAGTCATGGTCCCTGCTATCAAGATATATAACCTAGTAAGGAAGACAGATATCAAGCAAAGAATTATTTGAGTACCTAATATAGTAGTGTTGTCCTTGGCACAGTGAGGGGTATAAAGGCACACGTAAGCCGAAGAACCAGCTTCACACAATTTTCAAAATGTCAAATTCATTTCCTGACAAAAAGTGAAAACATGATTACAAAGTGTATTGTTTTTCTCCTTTGCTTCTTTTCTCCAGCAATAATTTGTATTTAATCACAGCTCTTTGAGAAATGATACATTCTAACTAATCAAGAAATCTTAGTCTTTACTCAGTCTTTGTGCAGCCTTGGTATGTCAGCTTGCTGCATTGGAAAGATCACTCGACTGGACACAGAAAGGGAAGTCGCCCAGTCGTGTCTGACTCTTCGCAACCCCATGGACTGCAGCCCACCAGGCTCCTCCATCCATGGGATTTTCCAGGCAAGAGTGCTGGAGTGGGGTGCCATCACCTTCTCCAGGAGACCTTCCTGACCCAGGGATTGAACCCAGGTATCCCGCATTATAGGCAGAAGCTTTACCTTCTGAGCACCAGGGAAGTTCCCTTAGACTGGGTGTAAAGACTCCTGAATTCTAGGCTTAACTTCATCTTGAGTGAGCCTATGCCATCTTGGACAACTGCCTTCTTTCTTTCAGCTTTATTACCCTATCTCTGGCAAAAGGGAGCTGGTCTAGGTAATGTCTGTAGCTGTTAGGATGTTGTTACAAGTGGAATTTTCAAGTGTGGTTAAATGTTGAAGATTAATTATGGACCCAACGACTTGAAATGTCCAGAATCCCTCCAACCTCCCCAACGTCTACAAGATGTGGCCAGTAGATTAACCAATGACCCCGTTTGCCTCCATCTCTCTGCCTGCTCACTTCACTTTGAAACTATGTGATCCTGAAACGGCCACCAGTGTCTTTCCATTCATACAGCAGTGGAAGAGAATGACATCTGTTACAACATTCTCAGCACAAGTTCTAGGTTCTTGTTTGGAGAAGCTTAGATGGCATGCCTATCTCAAAGCCAAATTCTGTGAGTAACATAACACCCTGACTGTCTTAGTTTATGTTTCACTTAGTTTATGTTCAGGACTGAACTGAGTTTACTAAGGAGAAATTGTAGCTACTGTAATAGGGAAAGAGAGAAGTGGTTGACAGGAAGGCAACTCATAAATGCTCTACCTGGCACCTTGATCAGATTATTTTAACTTGTTGCACTATTCTCACCTGCAAGATGACAAGAATAACATTATACTCTGTGCACAGGATTATTGTAAGGAAGAAACAAAAAAGCAAATGTTCCGAGCACAGTATCTGGCTTATAGCAGACATTACTATAAAACTTCTCAGGCACCTTCTAGTCCACGAGTCTCAGAGTCTCTCATTTCCCCGTTCCTCACTAGAGTTGTTTATACCACATGAATATGAAGTCTTCTCTTTTATCTCATTCTGAGAACTCTGATAAGAATTCACAGGTAACAAATATGAATTGTGTAAAACTTTTTACATATCAACATAATTTCATTTTTTTCTCTTAGAAGCTTAACTGCATTGGCCTGGATGTTTTGTTAGTGTGACTTGATGTCTAAAGCTATATCAGTTTCCTTACATTGACTAATTGCCATTTCCAATGACACATCCTGAGAAAAATGTTTTCACAATATTCTGCAAACATGTACTGATTTATCCTTCTGAACTTCCTTGTAAACAACTTATCAAGCCTTCCAAATTCAGACTGTCATTAATAGAGTAGAAACAACATAGTAATTTTGTAAAACTACTGATGTAGGGTAAACACCAAACATAAACATACATGCCTTTCTCTATATCAGTACACACACAGTAAATGCAGACATGTGATCCAAATTATATTGTTATAAAAATAACCAGAAAGTGCAAGTTAGTTTTCTCTGAATTCTGTAAATGAGCTTCAATTACTCGTATTACTACCCATGGTGATTCTATTTCAAAATGTCTTTGAATTCATTTACACAGAGATGACCTAAGAACTCTTCAACTCAATATGTGCAAAAGAAAAATCAATTTTATCTCTCTCTTATTTGATTTTTCTTTCACATTGCTTATTTCTGTTAATGAAACCTCTATTCTCCCAGGTTTTGAGGTCTCAGAATTATCAGTAACACTTTCTTTTTCTCTTATAATAATATCTTATCACTTTAACCACTATAATATAGATAACAAACCTATTTCCATTTCCTCACTCCAGTGCTACTTTCCTGGCATTCATATTGTACATGGATCCAAGTTTATCAAGCCTCTAGGTCTCATGTCTATTTGCTGATCTGTCTCCCTGACTGACTCCTTTGAAAACCATGACTCCTTTAGCTTTAACCCCCATCATATAGCATAATCTCTAACTATATGTTAATCTAAAAATGGTTAAACTGAAGCCACATCCGATTTATCCAAGTGTCCCAGTATCTCCCCATTAAAAAAATCAAACTGCATCTTATTTTCTGATTAATCTTTTTCAAAGCACATCTCTGATTATTTTATTATTTTGATAAGCACAGTAAAAGCTGTTGTTTGTTTAACATCTACTATGTTTCATGACTGAGTTCCAAATGCCCCACAGAAAAATGGAAAACTTATCATTATCCCCCTCCCCAAATTATTTCCATTTTCACTGCTGAAGAAATTGAGGTGCAATGAGAGAAGGATCCAGGCTGAGATCACTCAATTGTCGAGGTTCAGGTCTGTGTATAAATTCACATGTGTCTGATTCCAAAGCTGTTATTTTTCTAGGCTGTTTGCCTTTCTCTGCTCAAAAAGTTCCTGTAATTCTTCTCTAAAAGGATATGTCCTTCCAGGACAGAAAATAATTATTAAAAATCTGGACTGTGAGCATCTGGTTAAAGTCTTGTTATTAGGAATGAGGTGGGTAGAGCAGCAGTGTACCATTTCTTAGAGCTTGTTAACTGTGCTGAATCCCTGGCTCCAACTGAATCAAAATGTACATTTCAGCATGATCCCCCAAGTGATAGTAAGCACACTGAGGAAAGGTTCTGATTCATATTTCAGAGAAACACTGATCACTAGAAACCAGCCCTGATTTACCAAGAACAAATCACATTGGTCTACCCTCAGCTCCTTCTTTTATGGGGGTGTCAAAGACACTGTTAAGGAATCATGGGAGAGGTTAGTGATAAATTCCATACATATGTCTTGACACACTCTAATAATTCAAGGCAATTTTATTCCTAATATCATAGTTTGTAATCACATATTTTGAGGATGATTACTTGTTTACTACAGTAACTCGGCTGAGTATTCTAACAGGCTGAATCTCTGTGTACCCTTTTTATCATTGTCTCCCTGGCACAAGCCCAGGATGTAATAGAGATTCAATATGCATGTACATTATTGACTAATAACCCTGGAAAAAAAGTTTGTCAAAATATGGAGGTTACCGACAAGAATATTTTAACTTAAGGAATGGGAGTTCGAAACAGGGGATTCTGGTGCTATGCTATATGGCTCTCTCTACATTTATGTAATCACTCCATTGAAAATATCACAATCATTGTTTTTTAAGTTTGTGGATAAGTCTAACCTGGAGAAAGGTCAAACATGCTGGATGACAGAATAATATCCAACAAGATGCTTAAAGATCAAAATAAAAAGAAAATACCTAGGAATAAGCCTACCAAAGGATGCAAAAGACTGTACTCTAAAAACTATAAGACTCCAATGAAAAATAAAAGTAAAGATAACACAAACAAATGGAAAGATATATCATGTTTTGTGATTGGAAGAATCAATATTGTCAAGATGACTTTGCTACCCAAGGCAATCTATAGATTCAGTGAAATTCATATGAAATTACCAGTGGTATTTTAATATTTTAATAGAATTAGAACAAAAATTTTAAATTTGTATCAAAACACAAAAGACTCTGAATAGCCAGATCAATCTTGCAAAATCTGAAGGAATTAGGCTACCTAACTTCAGATTATACTACAAAGATACAGTAATCAAACCAATATGATATTGGCACAAAAACAGAAATAAAGATAAATAAAACAAGATAGAAAGCCCAGAAATAAGCCCACACAGCTACAGTCAATTAATCTATAATGAACAAGGCAATAATGTACAATGGAGAAAACACAGTCTCTTCAGTGATGGACTTCCCTGATAGCTCAGTTGGTAAAGAATCTACCTGCAATGCCAGTAGTTCGATTCCTGGGTCAGGAAGATCCACTGGAGAAGGGATAGGCTACCCCTTACAGTATTCTTGGGCTTCCCTTGTGGCTCAGCTGGTACAGAATCTGCCTGCAATGTGGGAGACCTGAGTCTGATCCCTGGGTTGGGAAGATTCCCTGGAGAAGGGAAAGGCTACCCACTCCAGTATTCTGGCTGGAGAATTCCATGGACTGTAAAGTGCATGGGGTTGCAAAGAGTCAGACACGACTGAGCCCCTTTCACTTTCACTGGAAAAACTGGACAGCTGTATGTGAAAGAATGAAAATTGGAACACCATACTCAAAAATAAACTCAAAATGGATTAAAGGCCTGAACTTAAGACCAGATACTGTAAAACTATTAGAGGAAAAGATAAGCACAATGCTCTTTGACATAAACCACAGCAATATCTTTTTGGATTCACCTCTAGAGTAATGAAAATTTAAAAAATAAAATAAAATAAACAAATGGGACCTAATTAAACTTAAGTCCTCTTTTATAGCAAAGGAAACCATAAACAAACAAACAAAAAAAGACACCCCATGGAATAGAAGAAAATATTTGCTGACAAAGCAACTGACAAGGAATTAATCTTAAAAAGGTACAAACAGCTCATGTGGCTCTATGTGTGTGTGTGTGTGTGTGTGTGTATTTAGAGAATACCTAAATAGACATTTCTCTAAAGAAGACATAAAAATGGCTGAAAAAGCACATGAAAAGATGCTCAACATCGCTCATTATTCAAGATACACAAATCAAAACTACAATGACGTATGACCTTGTGTCAGTCAGAATGATCATCATCAAAATGTCTACCAACAATAAATGCTGACGAGGATGTGCCAAACAGGGAACCCTCCTACACTGTTGGTGGGACTGTAAATTGATCTAACTTCTATGGAGAACAGTGTAGAAATTCCTTAAAAAATTAGAATTAAAACTACCATATGATCAAGTAATCCCACACCTGGATATGTACCCAGAGAAAATCATACTTCAAAAAAGATACATGAACCCAATGTTCAATTGAAACACTATTTACAGTGGCCAAGATATGGACATATGCTAAATGTCCATCAACAGAGGAAGGTACAAAGAAGATGTGCTATATCCATACAATGGAATATTACTCAGCCATAAAAAAGAATAAAATTCCTTTTGCAGCAACTTGTATAAACCCAGAGAATGCTGTACTAAGTGAAGTAAGTCAGACAGAGAGGGACAAATGTATGATATCACTTATATGTGGAATCAAAAGGAACACAAATGAACTTATTTACAAAACAGAAACCCACTCACAGACATCAAAAACAAATTTAAGGTTACCAAAGGGAAATGGTGGGAGGGGGAGGAATGAATTAGAAAAGGCCAGAGGAACCAGAGATCAAATTGCCAACATCCGCTGGATCTTGGAAAAAGCAAGAGAGTTCCAGAAAAACATCTATTTCAACTGCAATTCATGGGTTGCAAAGAGTCAGACACGACTGCGTGACTGAACTGAACTGAATTAACCATATCCACACTACTATATATAAAATAGAAAATCAGCAAGGACCAATTGAATAGCACGAGGAACTCTAGTCAATATTTTGTAATAAAATACATGGGAAAAGACACTGAAAAAATGGACATACGTACATCTATAATTAAATTACTTTTCTGTACACCTGAAACTAATACAGCATTGTAAGTAAGCTATTAATATATCATGATATAAAATAAAAATTAAATAACAAAATAAAGACAAGAATGTGGTTTGAACCACATAAATTGCAATTTCATGAAACTAAATATAATAACATGCCTTTGGGTTCAAAAGGTTAATGAAAGAAATGGAGTGGCTAAAGGTAAATGAGTGATAAGATAGTTGTATTTGGTTCAGTATCATTCAAGAGTGACATTAATACCCACAAAATTGTATAAGTTAAGGATGAAATAACAGCAGTGGAGTATCCAAAGTGAAGAAGGTTGTAGTTGCCTTATTTCAAGGCTTAGTCAACTTTTCTGAAAAGAATCATTGGTAAATATTCTCAGATTTGTGAGCCATAAACTCTGTTACAACTACTCAATTATGCTGTTGTAATAAAAAAGCTGTCATAAGGAATATGTAAACAAATGAGTGTCTATGCTCTAATACATATTTTATGGACATATACATTTTAATTTCATATAATTTTCATAAAATATTATTTTCTTATTGTTTTTCAACCACTGAGAATGCAAAAACTATTCTTGACTCACCAGCCATACTCAAAGAGGTGGTTGGCCAAAGCTTGTCCACAGGCCAAATTTTGGCAAACCCTGCTGTATGCTCTCTTTGTCTGATCCTGCTAAGAGGTTAGTGTAGCACCGCCCTTTGAGACAGAGGTGCATACATTGTTGGAACTCCTAATGGAAATGAATACCAAGCAGATAAAACTGAAAGACATTGTTGCATAAAGAAGTGTAAAATGGGGCGGGAGGGGGGAGGTGGGGGTCGGGATTGGGAACATACTCAAAGAGGTGGTTGGCCAAAGCTTGTCCACAGGCCAAATTTTGGCAAACCCTGCTGTATGCTCTCTTTGTCTGATCCTGCTAAGAGGTTAGTGTAGCACCGCCCTTTGAGACAGAGGTGCATACATTGTTGGAACTCCTAATGGAAATGAATACCAAGCAGATAAAACTGAAAGACATTGTTGCATAAAGAAGTGTAAAATGGGGCGGGAGGGGGGAGGTGGGGGTCGGGATTGGGAATTCATGTACACTCATGGCTAATTCATGTCAATGTGTAACAAAACGAATACAGTATTGTAAAGCAAAACAAACTAAAAAATAAAAATTAATTAAAATTAAAAAAAAAAGAAAAGAAAAGAAATATTAAGAATGTAAACCCAAAAAAAAAAATAAATAAATAAAGTTCATTGACTGTTTCAGATTCTCAAGGCAAAAAAAAAAAAAAAAGAAGTGTAAAATGAAAATAGAATACATAGTCTGGAAAAGGACGTTGGATAGCATGGTTGCTACCTTCCAATATTTGGAAGTAAATCACTGAAAAAATATTAAATATATTTAGAAAGGCAATGAGTCATTGCATCTTCAGGTATGGATATGAGAGTCATAAAGGTATGGAGTCAAGTTCTAGCTCTGCCACATAACAATTATAATATTTTGGACAATATCATAGATATTGCCCTGCCTCATTCATCCATTTATAAAGTAAAGATAATTAAGATACCTATTGACTGAATTAAGCTTTGTTATGTGAAAACATGCAGAAAGAATTGACAACCCACTCCGAGAAATACCATGGACAGAGGAGCCTGGCAGACTACAGTCCGGGGGCGTGCAAAATAGCCAGACACGACTTAGTAACTAAAGAAACAATGTAAGAACTACAAATGTAAGAACTACAACAAAACTTGGTGGCTTCAAGAAACAATATTTTATCCCTCTCAAGTCTATGGGTTAACCTGGAAATCCTTCTGCTGGCTTTGCCTGAGTTCATGCACATGACTGCATTTGGCCAAAGCATCAGCTGGGCTGGAAGCTCTCAAATGTACTCACTCACAGGTCTAACAAGTTGTGCTGATGATCAGCTGAGGTACTTTGGATCTTCTTCAGCCTCTCATCCTCCAGGAAATCTAGATTGGCTTTCTAGTTTGATAGTCTTGGGGCAAATTTCCAGGAGAACAAAGGAAGATCCTTCTGTTACTTTTGAGACCTGGAATACAAAACATGTGCAGTGTCATTCCCACTATCTAATTTTTTTTTAATGTAAGGTATGAGATTAGTTCATATTCAAGAAGGTGAGGAAAAATTCTCCACCTCTGCATGGGAAGGGCAGAAAAATCAAATTGCAAGGGGTGTGGTCATCAGGATTGGTTACTAAATGTGGGCATTGAGCAACCTATTAATGCTATACCTGCTTAAGGGCATATTTTGAGGTTTAAACAAGTAATGATTGTAAACCCCTAAGCATAAACCCCAACCCATAGTAATTGTTCAATACATCATTCTGGATCAGGTAGCTTTTTAGATGAAGAGGGAAAAAAAGAACACAGAGTCAGAGGTATCTCAGGTTGGAATGAGTTACCTCAGAGTGGAATAGAAGCTGGTATCATAGAGTTGAAATGATCCATCATGGCAAGTACTGAAACTGGATGGATTAAAGAAGACAAACCAACACTGGATGTGTAGCTAGATGAGGGGCTATCTGAGATTCATTCAGTCTTTGAAATTCTTACTTGAATTTCTTATCCATTCATTGTATGATCTATATCAGTAGGGTGCAGTTTAAGGCAAACCTCATGATATATAAGGAAATACATATTAATTGTTTTACCCAATTTTAAACTAAGTTTATAAGATGATCATGGGAAACAACTATTAATTAATTAACCATAGCTTAATCTGAAGCTAATTGCGAGAATTTTCAGCCTTTAAAAAAATATAAAGTATTGTATTGAGTTCCTTTGGTTTGTGTTATCTATTATCCTTTATAAATTTCCAGAGGGAATAAGAGACATACTATTCATACAGTTTGTTCCACTATCACTTGGATTAAAAGGCAAATCTGAGAAATGTTTTGGAAAATATCTGGTACTTGAGATAAAAGCAACTTTATCTAAAATATGAGAAGGCAAATGGAGAAAACAAAACAAAATATACTCCTCATCCTCTCTAGAGGCTGAGATGAGGATAGGCAGAATTCTCTGACAACCAAGACAATTACAAAGAAACATCTGAATCATCCAACTCCACAATTATACGGAAGAATGAAGCAAACAGGCCAGATGGATGTCTTATTAGTGTGTCAATGCCTACTTTAAAGGGTTTGGGTAGATAGTTTCCTTAGCATTTTTTTTTCTACGTTTGCTTTTGGAAACCTGAGTCTTCCTAATAGGAAAACATTCTAGTAGCCTAATAGGAAAACATTATTAAAGAGTAAATAGAAGTCAACTTTAGCTTTTTACTAAAGAAGAAATTTAAAAAATTATGTTCTTTCAGGTTTAATTGACTTTGCATAATGTACTGGATACTTTCGTTTGTTCCTTTAGATATGTTCTCCACGTTCCTTTTGCAGAAGGAAGGTGGTCTGCGCAAATAGAGTAAGAGACTCTCTTTTCCTCTGGCTTCCAGGTGGGTTTAGCCAAGGAGAAAAATGGGCAGGAAATTGAAGGGAAGGAGGAGAGTGACAGTCTCTTTTCCACTCCCCCTGCTGACACTAACCCGGAAACACTCCTGTATCTCTTGTTATTTCCCTATATCCATATCACACCTTGGCAAATCATTTCTTATTAAATATTCTGCAAATTACTTAATTTTAATATGTCATCTCTTTTCTGCTGATATGCACAGAGATGCTGAAGTATCTTCTGGTCTGTCCAAAACTAATCTGTGGCAACAGACATAAACTATAAGGGGATCAACTGCTATAGCTAACATTGAACCTTACAAATATTCCATTCAAATGTTTTTTTAAAAAATACCTTGAGTGCCTCCTCATTGCTCAAAAGACTGAGCCAAAATAGAGTCTATGCAAGCATTTTATTGTCTAGATGTATATGTAGTCATCAATTAACCACACAAAAGTATACAATTTAAACTTGTAAATGCTATGTGGAAAAGGCATGCTGTATTATGAAAGTATATAAGGGAGGTCCTAATACTCTGTGAGTGACAGAAATTTAGCCTGCATTAAATACTATTTAAATGGAGATACAATGGGAGTGTAGACATTAGATATGTGTGTAGGACTGGGAAGAAAATATCTGATGATAATTTGTGAGGTATTTAGAAGTAAACCTGGTAAGCAATGATGATGAATTGGATTAGAAACAGTAAGAAAATGTAGGTGCCAAAAAATGTCCTAAAATACCTGGTTGGCTGATCCAAAAGGATGGCTGTGGCATATAGGACCGCCAGAACAGGCCTGGGTTTAGAGATCAGAAGATGAGTTTTAGGTATTGCTGAATTTGAGGTGTTTTTGAAATATCCAAGTGAGATGATCAGAAGCTAGTGCTGGATAGAGGCCTGAAGCTCTGTATGTGGGGATGTCATCATATCCAAGTGCATAACTTAAATAATCTAGGACAAAATTAGAGGACAAATTAGAGGACAAAACCCTGAGGAGGAGTTCCAACATAGCATGGCCCAGGAAACAAATATAAGCCTGCAAAGAAAACTAGAAAGGGAAATTCAGAGGTGTAGCAGGAAAAAAAAAAAAAAAGCAGTAGCATCATCAAGGCTAAGAAAAGAGAATTGTCATCAGTGATTAGTGTGGAATAGAGCCAAGCAAAATGACATCTAAATAAGTAAATTCTATCTAACTATTAGGTAATTGACTATTAGGTAATTTCTGGGAGAAAAACCAGATTTAAATGAATGAAGGTCGAGAATATGTGGACCATAAATATAGGGAATTTGTTCAATATAAAAGGAAGAGATCAGGGTTGGATGAAAAAGTATGGTTAAGGGAGAATTATTTTTCAAGATGAAAGAACTCTAGCATCTTTAAATGTGAATAAGAACATAGGTAAAGAGAAAAGGGTTGAAAATACAAAAAAAATTGATAACATAGGATTCATAGAAGGCAAATGTGGCAATATCTAAAATAGAAGTATTATCAGGTCTATAATGAAGAAGTCAAATCTATATTAGAAGGATTAGACATAAAAATAGGAGTTATGGAACAAACAAATGGAGATCTTGGAAATGAAAAATACCACAGCTATCAAAAAGGAAATAGATGTCTAAAAAGTGGACTTGATTCAGCTAAGCAGTGAATTAATGGTCTGAAAGATGGAGTTAAGGATTCTTTTAGAAAGCCATACAAAGGAAAGAGGTGGAAAGTATAGAAGAAAAGAGAGGAATTATGGAGGATATATCTAGAATTCCTTCACATCTATTTGGAGTTCCAAAATGAGAAGACAGAAAATATGGAAGAGAATCAATATTTGAAGAGATAATGGCTGAGGATTTTTCAGAATTGATAAAAGACATGAGTCTACAGACTGAAAGAGCTTGGTATATTAAATAGTACAAAACAAACACACATATGCTTCACAATGAAATTTTGAAATATAAAGGGTACTTAGTAAATTTTTAAAAATCTACCAGAAGGAAAAAATGGATTATTAACAACAACAACAAAAAAGAAAAGTCATAATCATCTATCACTGAGTAGGATTCTGAGGGAAAAAAGAAGCAAATGAAGCTCCTATCCTCTTAGCCTTTCCTAGATATAGGAAATGCTGACAAATTCATAAAAAAGAACAATGCAGTAATATGTGATAGGTGATGGTCAAAAGATATGAGCCAAGGATATGGAAATATAATTTATACGGTGCTTTAAATTTTAGAAAGTGATTTTCACACATTCGTAAATAGCTACTGAGGGCTTCTCATATTCAAAGTGCTGTATGTGACCCTCCAAGATAAATGGCAAGAATAAAGAACAGTGCTTTCTGCCCTCATGGAATTACAGTTTAGCAGGTTTTTATTATACAGTACCAGGCCGGCTATAGGATGTCTGTAAAAACATAGTCAGTGACTTTGTCATAGAGAAAATCAAGCCACCACTCAATGTTTATTATCCAGGTAAAGGAGGAAATGAAAAAAGGCTCAGCTTGGATCGCTGTCACCTTTGAACATCTTTTACACTGAGATTGGTCTACCATGCAGCCCAAGACATTCAAAACATCCTGATTCACTTTCCTACTAGCTCATGTGAAAGGCACCCTCCCAGATAAATATAGCAAATATTATTTTAGTGCATTGATTGCATGAAAATAACCCTATGCACATCATATGTGTTGTCATTTGCATCATATGGGTCATATATAATATTGCATATTATATGCAATAGGTGATTATAATCAATAGGTGATTTAATCATTGCTCAGTTTTTTGGCAGAAATAGAATACAATCCAACTTGGTCATCAAGAGTCCTGTTTTTATACATATATATTGTACTGTGTTCCCAAGTTTCTACATTTTGAAGTTCTTTTGCACTCAGTGTCTAATAGTATGTATGAAAATGTTGTTAATTTCACTTCACCAAGAGCCAAAATAGTCATAAATTTTAGAATTAGCATTTAATACCAGTTGTTTCCTGTTTTGATTTTCTCTTTTATTTTTGACTGATATTTTTTCAAGGCTACTTACTTACTTAATTCTTGTACTCTTTACTTTCTTGGGTACTATGGAGATAAAAACTAGGTGATGTACCCATTTATAATTATTTAAATAAGTATTACATATACAAGTTGTAAATAAATATTTTACATCTATTTGGTTGGGAAAAGATGGAAATATCTGTCTATATATCCATCCAGATCCATCTATTGCATAGATGCTGTAAGGTATATTTGAGGTTATCCAAAAATGTGCATTATTTTAGAGACTGAATTTAGAAGTCAACTCTTTTGCTGTAGTTAGCAGTGTTATAAACAGTTACAGAAAAATTTAAAACCCTGGGCTCTGAGAGGGCTTACATATGATTCAAAATTGTTAGTTTTATTCCAGGTTTCTTTAATAAATTTAGCATCATTGTGTTTCATACAATGATGTTTTGGTTCTTTTCTCCATCTGGAAGAGATTCTGTCCTAAGGCCCAGAAAATAGCAACCTGGAAAAAGAATCATAGCTGCCCACTCTGGACAGGCACTGTACTTTTCCTCTTTCCAGAAGAGCTTCCTTCGTCTGTATCCTTTGACAGTGATTGAAGCTACAACAAGTTGTTGTGTCAAAGCTCTTGCAAGTCAATTATGAAAATGATGTGCATTTGCTTCAAAATGATTGTAAATTGCTTCTGGCTGATCAGAATAATGAGTTGTGGTGATGCTAATCAACATTGGGCATATATAGTACCTTGTTTCTGCCGTCGTGTTTGCAGCTGCAACTAGTTCAGTCAAAAGAGAGTGTTTTCACATTTCTCATGTGTTGAGGCAAGAAGCTCACAATAGAGACATTGCTGCAGGATGGAAGAGGTGGCCTCAAGCAGAGATGGTGAAACAAAGCAACGCTTGTTCATACCTCAGTTGCATAAGTCATTATGTTTACTAGTCCCTTATGACTTTGGCTTGGGGAAGCAAAGAGGAAGGCAACCTCAGTTAGAGATGGATCTTTTGTATTACTGCATCTTCATGGAAGCACTGTGAAGGGGCTGGTTTAGTCCCATGTAATAGATGAACACACTGACACTAGGAAATTACCCAGCACTGCACAGGCAGTGGTAGGATTCTAATTATCCTTCATTAATTTTAGAGTTCAGTCTGTACCAGTGTTGCCAAAATAGTGTCTATAGGCCTTCTGCTCTTGGCTTTCCCTTGTGTACCTGGTTATGGCTCAGCTGCCCAGGCCCCACCCAACACATGCTTAGTAAGAATCCCTGGGGAGTGAAATAGGTGTCAAAGATGTAAAGTTTTAACCATTAGCTCTAGGTAGTCATGCACACAGAAGCTTGATAGCAGCAACTTCTTGTTCAGTCGTTCAGTCTTGTCTGACTCTTTTCAACCCCATAGACTGCAGCATGCCAGGCTTCCCTGTCCTTCACTATCTCCCAGAATTTGCTTAAACTCATGTTCATTGAGTCAATGATGCCATCCAACCATCTCATCCTCTATCATCCCCTTCTCCTCTTGCCCTCAATCTTTCCCAGTATCAAGGTCTTTTCCAAAGAGTAGGCTCTTCGTATCAGGTAATGAAGTATTAGAGTTTCAGTTTCAGCAGCAGTCTTTCCAATGAAATTCAGGGTCTATTTCCTTTAGGATTAACTGCACCTTACCTTGACTATTCCTTCTTTCTCTCAAAATTTTGTAAGACACACCATTCGTATTCAAATTTATCACAAAAAGCTACAAATTTGACTTTCATTCACTGTATCTCAGAGGTTCTGTTTTGCTTTTCTCTCAGATGGAATTTGAGAGAAACACCATTTCAGTTTATTGCTTCATAACTTGGAACTTCCCTATCCTGTCCTCCTTCCTGCATAATTGCTTTGTATATCAGACCGATTTCTTTTATTCAGGTAGTTTGGGTGGAGCTCTGGACAAGAAGAAGATGAAATGACAAAGCCACAATATCACATAGTGCAGTGTAACTTGTCCAGAGAAGTATGAGAGCAAGAATGTAAGGCTAGAGGTCACAGAATGGATTCCAACTTTGGACATGGTTTCCTCACTAACTCATTCTGTGACTTTGCTGGCCCTTGATCCCTCTGAGCCATTTTTCCCCAATAGCCAATAGAAAATATAATTAATTGAAACCATAAAACTAATTTTTTTCCTATCAAAAATAAAGTATTGGCTTGCAAAAGCAACTCAAAACTAGTTTTGCCATTCCTCAAAATGTTCAACATAGAGGTACTAGACAATTAAACTCCAAAGTACATACTCAGGAGGAATAAAAACATATGTCCACTCAAAAACTTAGACACATTATTCATTATATCAAAAAGAATGGGAACAATCTCAGCTGTTCTTCAACTGATTAAGGGATAAATGAAATGTGGTATATCAATACAATAGGATATTTGTCAACAAAAATAATGTAATGCAGATATATAATACAATGGGATGTACCTTGAAATAAGTAAGTTTAAAAAGACTGGATATTATATGATTCCTTTTCCATGAAAAGTATGTATTCATAGACAGAAAGTAGATTAGTGGTTGCCTAGTGGGGGATTGGAAGACAGTATCGGCCTATGGGCATTTTTATGGGAAGGAAGAGCATGAAGTAAATATTCTAAATTGATCATGGTGATGGTGCACAATTCTGTGAATGAACTAACATCATTTAATCATACCCTTTAAGGGAGTGGACTGTATATTAACTGTACCTCAATGAAGCCACTAAAATGTGAGGTATTGGAAAGTAATAAAATATATTATTTTATTTTGGAGATTATCCCTATGTTGTATTTACTCAAAGCCATTGCTCACAGCATTACTAAACTCTTATATAAATTTCTGGACTTCCCTGATAGCTCAGCTGGTAAAGAATTCACCTGCAATGCAGGAGACCCTGGTTCGATTTCTGGGTTGGGAAGATACCCTGGAGAAGGGAAAGACTACCCACTGCAGTATTCTGGCCTGGAGAATTTAATCAACTGTATAGTCCATGAGGTGCCAAAGGATTGGACACAACTGAATGACTTTCACTTATATTATTTTCAGTAAAAGGGGATTGGGATGCATGCTAATAAAAAGATTGGAGCTATTCGATGGAGTGATGTAATCTAGATTCACTAGTACTGATCTGACGGAAATTAGTTGTTAAATGTCACAGTAAAGGAAAGGAAGAAGGAAAACCTGGCAAGGTACATGCAAATGGCTGGAAAAAGCAGGCACTTAGCGTTAAAGGGAAAGCTTCCATGCGAGTTGTGGTGTTCCAGTCATTGTTCACATCCCTGAAATGTATTTTTTCCCAGAAATCTCTTTTGGGATTTGGAACAAACCAGACATCATAATGGTCTTATCTCCAGTGCAGGTATAGAGTTTCAGTACAAAGGGAAAGAACTAAATACCATCGTTGACTTAATTCCAGGTTTTAGACTCTAATTCTATGGCATTGATATCTCACAAACTCTCTGTTCCTCTGCCAAACTCAACAGGGATGAACAGCCTTACTCTGGGAATATGTTTGATGGTTGGGTTGCATGAAACCAGGAATCCTGGAATGTTGTGTCTGTTTTCTGTTTGTGAGTTCTTTAATGCCTTCTGAGTCTGGGAGGTGAGGTGAGGTGAGGTGAAGTCGCTCAGTCGTGTCCGACTCTTTGCGACCCCATAGGCTGTAGCCTATCAGGCTCCTCTGTCCATGGGATTTTCCAGGCAAGAGTGCTGGAGTGGATTGCCATTTCCTTCTCCAGGGGATCTTCCTGACCCAGGAATCGAACCCAGGTCTCCTGCTTTGCAGGCAGACGCTTTACCATCTGAGCCATCTGAGTCTGTAACACTGCCCAAATACTTACAGCAGAGCTAAAATCATTTCCAGTAAATCTCATCAACTTTTGGGACATCCCTGTACATTTCTTTAAAAGTCGTGTCGACTCTTTGCGACCCCATAGGCTGTAGCCTATCAGGCTCCTCTGTCCATGGGATTTTCCAGGCAAGAGTGCTGGAGTGGATTGCCATTTCCTTCTCCAGGGGATCTTCCTGACCCAGGAATCGAACCCAGGTCTCCTGCTTTGCAGGCAGACGCTTTACCATCTGAGCCATCTGAGTCTGTAACACTGCCCAAATACTTACAGCAGAGCTAAAATCATTTCCAGTAAATCTCATCAACTTTTGGGACATCCCTGTACATTTCTTTAAGTTCAATTTCCAGCATTAAACTTAAGAAAGATTTTCTTATGTGGCATCTACTCTCGTTATAAAATTATGCTGTTTTTGAAAGCCATAAAATGATAGAGATTAACAATCTTAGACATTTCTTTGTTTGCTGTTTCATTTAATGCCTGAAGTAAACTTAAATGGTAAATGTTATACTACCTATTTTATAGATAAGAAAGCTAAACTTTTGAAAGGCTAAAAAGCATGTTAACAGTCATATAGTTAACAAATGGAGAGAGGGCAGAGTGGTCATCCAGATTTGTCTGATTGTGAGTCTATGTTTTTGTTTTTTTTTTCCTACTGTTTCACATTATTTGGCTTTATTAGCAAGTGCTATAGACAAGCTCCTAACATCCTTAAATTTCTTTTAGAGACCTTAGCAAATCAAGGTTCAGATAGTAGAAAAATACTATGTTTTAGCACTGAAATGAAAACTAACATTAAATAAGCAATGATTAGGTAGCAGGTAAGTTAACATACAAAAAACTAATTCAACATTCAGAAAACTAAGATCATAGCATCTGTCCCATCACTTCATGTGAAATAGATGGAGAAAGAATGGAAATAGTGTCAGACTTTGTCTTTTGGGGCTCCAAAATCACTGCATATGGTGATTGCAACAATGAAATTAAAAGATGCTTACTCCTTGGAAGGAAAGTTATGACCAACCTAGATAGCATATTCAAAAGCAGAGATATTACTTTGCCATCAAAAAGTCCGTCTAGTCAAGGCTATGTTTTTCCAGTGGTCATGTATGGATGTGAGAGCTGGACTGTGAAGAAAGCTGAACACCAAAGAATTGATGCTTTTGGTGCTGGAGAAGGCTCTTGAGAGTCCTTTGGACTGCAAGGATATCCAACCAGTCCATCCTAAAGGAGACCAGTCCTGGGTGTTCATTTGCAGGACTGATGCTGAGGCTGAAACTCCAATACTTTGGACGCCTAATGCGAAGAGTTGACTCATTGGAAAAGACCCTGATGCTGGGAGGGATTGGGGGCAGGAGGAGAAGGGAATGACAGAAGATGAGATGGCTGGATGGCATCACCGACTCGATGGACATGAGTTTGGGTGAATTCCGGGAGTTGGTGATGGACAGGGAGGCCTGGCGTGCTGCAATTCATGGGATCACAGAGTTGGATATGACTAAGTGACTGAACTGAACTGACCTGAGGTTAACATAGATAACAATATATGTGGACAGTATCCTTTTCATTAGATTTTGTTGTTCAGTTGCTAAGTTGTGTCCGACTCTTTGCAATCTTACAGACTGCAGCACGTCAGCCTGCACTATCCTTTCCTATCTCCTGGAGTTTGCTCAAACTCATGTCCACTGAGTATGACACTATCCATCCATGTCATCCTCTGTCATCCCCTGCTCCTTCTGCCTTCAATCTTTCCCAGCGTCAGGATCTTTTCCGATGATGAAAAAGTCAGCTCTTTGCATCAGGTGTCCAAAGTATTGGAGTTTCCGCTTCAGCATCAGTCCTTCCTATAAATATTCAGGGCTGATTTCCTTTGGGATGGACTGGTTTGATCTCCTTGCTGTCTAAGGGACTCTCAAGATATTTTTCCAACACCACAATTTCAAACCATCAGTTCTTCGGCATTCAGACTTCTTTAGGTTACAGGTGGGGAAAGTGAGGCACAATTTAGCAAACTAAGTTGGTAGCATTTATTTTGCTACTCAATGGTAATTTGTCTGTACCTAGAACCTATATTCTTTCCAATATTTTTGTGGCATAGTTAGAAAAAGAATTAAGAATCTTAAGCTGGAAAAGAAGGAATTAATAGGCCTATATAAAGGCCACAGCAATAGAATCCATATTTCCAAGGTTTAATGGCTAATTTTAAGAACTCACATATAAATTTGTAAATATCCTTTTCAAGAAATAAAGAGTTTTAATTTTCTGGCATATGAGATTTGTTTGTAAATGAGCTTCTGTTGAACTCACTGCATCCAGAATGTCTATGAATTTTGGTTTCTTGTATCTTGTATAGATTTTATTTTTTTAACAGCAGGTACTAGAGTACTCCCAAGCTGAATGTACATACAGAGCTATATAACATTTGAACCTATATACCACAGTACCATAGAGAGAAGAGATGAAAGTCTCATTCAATCTGAAGAGTAATATATCTGGGGGTGGGGGGGGTGGTTGTGGTGCAGTCCTTGCCATGCCTATATGCTCCAACTTCAGGATGAGACAGGCTTAGGCAGCACCAGAGATGCTGAGATGGTAATGACAGCTTTGCTATTAACGCAAAACTCAGGGTAATTGATGAATAGACATTCAGATAATTGAAATGTGTTTTAATCAAGAACAGAGTAAATGCCAGATTCCATGGCTCTAAGATGTCATTTCCAAAGGTTGAGAAGCATTAGCTTACAGAAAGGGTAACAGGAATCCCAGTTCCGTTCCTCCCCAGTAGTCTCTTTCTTCTAACCCAACAGCATATTTTTCGTTCACTTAGACTGGTTAGCATTAAAAATAGGCCTTTATGCCAGGGAGATGACTTTTGAATGTTATTAATTATTTGTGTTTTTGAAAAAAGAGGGAGCTTGATACAGCAAAGAGAAATAATGATGACTTTATATGAACAATAAACATTTTTCTGCAAATTCTAGACTCATTGCTTTTACAGTTTCATACACTAAAATTCAATATTTTATCTTTCTTATGTATTGGTTATTAACTGGAGAATTAGGGTGTTCTAGTCTATACAGCATTTGCCCATGGAAAACTATTACTATTATAAACTATAGTTATATAAACTATAACATTACTATTACTATTCATTGGTTCTCTAGTTTTTTTTCTAACTTCTCAAATGTGTTCTTTAATTTTTTTTCTTTTATTCACCTTCATTCTTTCAATTGAATGTCACTGAAGTAGCAGACAATCTTCCAAGGACATACTAAGCACATTTCTCATTCTATTAGAGGTCATGTGATGATACTACAATGTGGACAAGAGCTCTTTCAAACCAGAGGACATACTTTTTATGGTATTTGAATAAGTTCCAGAATCTACTGTAAGTATCCTGCATCTGTATACCAACCATCATCAATGATAAGTACCTCTTTGATTCCTGCTCACATGTTTTCATTTTTCTATGTTTAGTTACCATAGTTTCCTTTTTATTAATGAAGATCACTTTGCCTTGGAAGCTTTCCCGAGACAGCTACACTGTGGATTAAAATCCACTCATTTGGTTTGTTAACTTAAAAAGAGACCAAGTTCTTAGCCATAGTTTCAGCATTGAAAGTGCATCATCTTTGAGGCGATAGCAAGTGGGGACTGCTACGGCTCCATGAAGTAGTGAGGCTAGAAAACCAAACTGCTTCATAGTTGTTCTAGTACAGTCAGAAACTAAAAATATCTCCTCCTTTCCCTAACTGTTTGGAAAAGCAGTGACATTTCTCCTAATGCATCTTTGTGTGATGGCTTTACATTTACTTTTGTCAGTCTTGGAAACTAAAAAGGAGAATCAGCATATTTCTGAATTTCCTATAAGCAGTCAACTTTTTAGCCATGCCTCCTTTTACAACCATACTGTTTAAGAATTCTGGAATTCATCCACTTCAACTTTCTTATTTTCTCTGCTCATCACCAAGATAATATTTAGAACTTAGTTTTGACAAGTCCAGTTTATTTGTAGCCTCTTACCTGCTTTCATTCTCTGTTTCTATTGCATAAAGAGAAATGGAATTCTCCATATCATCAGTGCATATCCTTCAGGATAGCATGCCTTGGCATCTGCGTCATTTTTGTCTGAAATAATAATACATTCTCCTTTCTTCGTCTGACAAGAGCCTATTAAACCATCACAATTGAGCTTTTGTGTAAAGTCTCCTCCAAGTGAACTCAGTTGTTGCAGCTTCTATTTCATTTCCATTTCATTGCAATATATCTTTCTATGAATCGGACTCTTCAGCTAGTCTGTGTTTTTATTTGAAAATAAAGATCTTGTCTTGTTCATTTTTCATCATTAGTACTTAGTTCTAGAGTATAAATCAAATAGACCTAGATTTAAATCATATTCTAACACTTGTTCTATGTGATTTTGGAAAAGCCTGCCAAACTTGTCTCCTCACCTGTAAAACTAAGATAACATTCAACTTGTCTGGGTTTTGTTATAATCCTTCATAATATTTGTAAAAGAACTTGGTGCAATGTCTGAAACATAGTAAACATCCAATTAACTCTTGCTAAATAATTGTAGGTGAATGAATTAGATGTTCATTTTAACTTCCTGACAATATTGTGTTTGTGTATTTTTTTCCCCCAAAGCAGATTCATTTCTGCTTAAAGTATACATTGAAAGTTTGTCTGTGTTTGGTTTGATTCATTTATGCATGAAGTCTTTTCTATGCCATGCGTGTGTGTGTTTGTGTGTGTGTGTGTATTTATAGATATATATGTCTGCCTGTATGTGTGTGTATATATATATGCATACGCAGCATATATGTGTGTGTATATGTCTATAGGTATATATGTGTGTGCATATATATGTGTCTATGTATATATAGATGCACACACATATATATATGTGTGTGTGTGTATATATATTTATATAAATATATATGGCATCTATCTAGAAAGAAGTAGTTCTGGATAGCTAAAAGATTTGTCATGGTCCCCTTTAGAAAAGCTGAATTTCTAGTTCTTTCAGACTAAGGGAGCCTGACAATGGCCTTCATAAGTGTATCATCTGCCATGTAAATCTGATATTCTCAGTGCATGAGAAGACAGGTCTAACCAGGTTGATACCATACTTTCCATCCTTATGTGGGGATGTCAAGCAGTTTTATTCTATAGTCTTTCTTGTCTTATACTCCACAACCTTACAAATGCTTCTTTCCTGGTTCAGATCCTTGCAGAGCCAAGTCATGACTATTTAGGGGCTTAACTGTTGAAAAAATGAGCTGATCCTCATGGGGACTAAATGGGGAAATGTGGGCTGTTCAGTAGAGATTAACCTCTATGATTAGCAAAACTCCCACTAGTAAAACAGTAACTAACGTGTTTACGCTAATTTACAACATACTGTGAGCATCACTATATATCCTTATCCAGTTTGTTACTTACTGTGGCACACTAAGCTGGTTACAATCAATGCCATTTATTCAGACTGGTTTGGACAGTACCATGAGGCAGATAAAATAATGGGTGTTGAAATAACATCCAGGCTTGAATTCTTGTTGTTCACAGAGTAACTTCATGATTCCAGATGTTACTTAAGCTCCAATAAACTTGATTTTCTCATTTGGAAAATGAAAATCATAATTTTCATGACAGAGAATGTGCTGAGGATTATATAAGAAAAATTATAGAATGTAGACCAGTGTGAATACTCACTCCACTCTTAGAGTTACTCTAGAGAACACTTCAAGGAAATTAGAGATACCAAGGGAACATTTCATGCAAAGATCGGCTCGATAAAGGACAGAAATGGTATGGACCTAACAGAAGCAGAAGATATTAAGAAGAGATGGCAAGAATACACAGAAGAACTTTTCAAAAAAGATCTTCACAACTCAGATAATCACAATGGTATGATCACTCACCTAGAGCGAGATATACTGGAATATGAAGTCAAGTGGGCCTTAGAGAGCATCATTACGAACAAAGCTAGTGGAGGTGATGGGATTCCAGTTGAGCTGTTTCAAATCCTGAAAGATGATGCTGTGAAAGTGCTGCACTCAATATGCCAGCAAATGTGGAAAACTCAGCAGTGGCCACAGGACTATAAAAGGTCAGTTTTCATTCCAATCCCAAAGAAAGGCAAGGCCAGACAATGCTCAAACTATCGCACAATTGCACTCATCTCACACGCTAGTAAAAAATGCTCAAAATTCTCCAAGCCAGGCTTCAGCAATACATGAACTGTGAACTTCCAGATGTTCAAGCTGGATTTAGAAAAGGCAGAAGAACCAGAGATCAAATTGCCAACATTCACTGGATCATGGGAAAAGCAAGAGAGTTCCAGAAAAACATTTATTTCTGCTTTATTGACTATGCCAAAGCCTTTGACTGTGTGGATCACAATAAACTGTGGAAAATTCTGAGAGAGATGGGAATACCAGATCACCTGACCTGCCTCTTAAGAAACCTATATGCAGGTCAGGAAGCAACTGTTAGAACTGGATATGGACCAATGAGCTGGTTCCAAATAGGAAAAGGAGTATATCAAGGCTGTATATTGTCACCCTGCTTATTTAACTTCTATTCAGAGTACATCATGACAAACGCTGGGCTGGATGAAGCAAAAGCTGGAATCAAGATTGCTGGGAGAAATATCAATAACCTCAGATATGCAGATAATACCACCCTTATGGTAGAAAGTGAAGAGGAGCTAAAAAGCCTCTTGATGACAGTGAAAGAGGAGAGTGAAAAAGTTGGCTTAAAGCTCAACATTCAGAAAATGAAGATCATGGCATCTTGACCCATCACTTCATTGGAAATGGGGAATCAGTGGAAAGAGTGTCAGACTTTTTTTGGGAGGGCTCCAAAATCACTGCAGATGGTGACAGCAGCCATGAAATTAAAAGAAGCTTATTCCTTGGAAAGAAAGTTATGACCAACCTATATAGCATATTCAAAAGCAGAGATATTACTTTGCCAACAAAGGTCTGTCTAGTCAAGGCTATGGTTTTTCCAGTGGTCATGTATGGATGTGAGAGTTGGACTGTGAAGAAAGCTGAGCGCTGAAGAATTGATGCTTTTTGAACTGTGGTGTTGGAGAAGACTCTTGAGAGCCCGTTGGACTGCAAGGAGATCCAACCAGTCCATGAAAGGAGACAGTCCTGGGTGTTCATTAGAAGGCCTGATGCTGAGGCTGAAACTTCAATACTTTGGCCACCTCAGCGAAGAGTTGACTCATTGGAAAAGACCCTGATGCTGGGAGGGATTGAGGGCAGGAGGAGAAGGAGATGACTGAGGATGAGATGGTTGGATGGCATCACCCATTCGATGCACATGAGTTTTGGTGAACTCTGGGAGTTGGTGATGGACAGGGAGGCCTGGTATGCTGCAGTTCATGGGGTCTCAAAGAGTTGGACACAACTGAGCAACTGAACTAAACTGATTATTGATGTGGTTAACTTCCTTCTCTAAATCCACACTCATCTACTAAAGTTTCCTTTGTCCCAAACTGAAGATTTTCTTCTTGAAAATCATCACCTCTTTTTTTGGATTTTTTCCTCTTTATTTCTGTGAAAGGCATTATCAAGCTCTCTGTTACAGGGGTGATGAAAGCATGAATGAGACTATATTTAATCTCTTTCCTTTCCCATAGCTCTGTAGTTGCCAAGATCTGCTGGTCTCCCTTCGACCAGCTTCCCTCCAGCTCAGTGTGCTGTTCCCATTTCGTGTCTGCCTTGTCACTCCCCACTTGGCTTATTCTCATATCACCAACCTGATGCTCAGAATCATAATCCCTTTCTTTCTGGCCAGTTTACATTCTACTGTCAATTATATACTTCTCCAAAAATGTATCCCTCCCATATCTTCTGTTCCCTCATCTCTGAAGACTTAAAATCTTCCCTCTCATTCTATATGCTGTTTATCCAAAATACTAATTTTTTTCATTTTACATTTTAGTTTTTATTGAGTGCATACATTGCTGAGAGCATACAGGAGATGTACTCGGTTGATATATACTATCTAAGGAATCTGCTTCTCACAACAGAACCCTCCTACTAGGTGGAAGTAAATATTATTATCCCCTTCTGAAGTTGAGGAAACCAAGGCTGCCAGTGGTCAAAAATGTTGCTGATGGTCATTATATCCTTATGTTTGTTGGTAGAACTAAAATTTCAATTCAGGACTCCTCTATTAATAATCCAAGAACTCTGTCCCTAAAGCTTTAAGATAAACCACCTTTTTTAGGAATGTCTTGCCCAAATTCTCTTTCTTCCTCTTTCTCCCTGTAAAAAATTCCTCTTTCTCCTCTGTTTCTATCACCATTTGTGTATGTCTGTTTTACAGGACCTGTCCTATCTTATTTTGTAGTGAAGATCTGTGTGTGTGTGTGTGTAATCTCCTCTTTCACCTTCTCAATTCAATAAGAACTTAAACCATTTCATTTTCAACTTTCATTTCTATGCAGATCCTTGTATGAAGCAGGTATTTAGGAAATGCACAGCTGAACTAAAATGAATTCAATCAATTGTATTGACCCAGTGCCTTCAAGAAACCAACAACAAAACCTGGAGTTGGACTCAGGTTTTTCCTTAAACAATAATACTGTCCTTAAAATCTCATAGGGTCAAATAAAATGGACTCTCAAATAACAGATGTGTATTTTGACTCTATCTCTTAGACACTTAGCAGGACTGTGTTTTGGGGGTAAGTTACCTCAACTATCTGACTTCTCTTACAGATAAAATGAGGAAAATACTCACACAGCAGGTATGTTATGAGAACATAACATTTAGAGGCCATTTATAAACATTTTGGCTTCTCATAGCTGGTTCAGTAGGTAAACAATCTGCCTGCAATGCTGGAAACCTGAGTTCAATTCCTGAGTCAAAAAGATCCCCTGGAGAAGGAAATGGTAACCCACCTCAGTATTCTTGCCTAGGAAATTCCATGGACAGAGGAGCCTGGTGGACTGCATGGCACCACAGAGTTGGACATGACTTAGTGACTAAGCCTCCTAAACCACTGTGGTAGTAATAAATGAGAGTTTTAGTCAGTAGGACACCTTCTATTATATAAAAGCATAAAAAATAAGAACCACAAACTTGTTTCCAGTTTTATTTTCCTGGTTTTTTTTTCCAAGCAGATATTGAAATGATAATGATAAACAAGTGAATAAACAGAATTGCTTCTAACTAGAGTAGCTATCAAGTCTTCTGTGAGGCTTTTGCAACCTTAGAAAATGCTCGAGGCATATGGGAAGGAGAGGAACCAGTGTTAGGTTAGAGCCATGGCTAATAATCCCTACTTCAGTTTCATTCCAATTAGACTTCAGATAGTTGGTAGATGGAGGATGGTTAAGAAAATAAAATTGAAAAAGCTTGACCCAGAACAGGATGTAACAGTGGAGTCCATGCAAATTGTGTTTTGGATCATGGCATTACCTAAGTGTCAGTTTAAGAAGGAAAAGGTGTAGAAACTATCACCATCATAAACAAAGGAGCAACAAGAACAGAAAATAATATTCAGAGCAGGTCATTTCAGAGAAACCATCCACTCTGAGTCTTAGCACTTGAGGGATTTCAGTCTAGTCTATGAAGCAAAGATTCCTGTATTATGTCCCCCAAATTTCAAAAGCAAGAAAAGTGAGCCTAGGAAGACAATAGAATGGTAAATTTACCTATGTCTGCTAGTATGATATTTCTTAGATAATTTCTGATAGGGACAGTAATGGGCTTTACTTTTTTTTTTTTAAATGAAGGTCATGCTGTGGAACAGAGTAATATAAATCATATTTCAGAGGGCACTGAGAAATCTACTAAAGATTCATTTATTCAACATGTATTTACTGAATATATATCATGTGTCAAGAACAATGCTATAAAGTTAGATGTGGTGTTTAAGAAAAGGCTTATTTTGTTCTCCTGTGTGCATGCTAAGTCCAGCTGCTTCAGTCACATCTGACCCTTTGCAATCCTCTGGGCCATAGCCCTCCAGGCTCCTCTGTCCATGGGATTTTCCAGATAAGAATACTGAAGTGGATTGCCATTTCCTCCTCAAGGGGATCTTCCGGACCGAGGGATCAAACCTTCATCTCTTATGTCTCCTGCATTGGTAGCTAGTTTTTTTTACCACTAGTGCCACCTGGGAAGCCTCATTTTGTTCTCAAATATCTGTCTATGAGAAAGAAAGATGAATAGACAATTACAGTTTGATGCTAGAACTCCTCTGCTAGGGAGTTCTATTTTTTAACTCATTTACTTTTCTCCAAAAGTTTGCAGATAGGTACGTTATTATCTCTAGTTTATTAAATGTGAAACTCAGAGAGGTAAACCTGATTTTTTTATAAGCAAGGAAGTATCAGAGCTGGAATTTGGCCCTGTCTTCAAAGTTGATACTTTAAAATTTTAAATATGCTACAACCCTAAGCTATTGTTAGAAATAGAATTTTAGGATATCCAATCAAATTCGACCTCAGATAAATCATACATAATTTTAAGCATGAAAGTGTCCCATGAAATAATTGGTACATATACTAAAAAAAAGATGCATTGCTAATCTGAAATTTAAATTTAACTGGACACCCTGCCTTTTTATTTGCTAAGTCTCGTAACTATAGTTGGAGTACTAAGGACTGTCACCTAGTCTGTCTTTGCATGGGAGAGGTCAAAGACAGAGATGATACTTTATTTAAACTACTCTATTTGATTTAAAGTAATATTTTCTCCTAGCTTCATTTTCCTGTATACTTTTTTCTCTTTTTTAAATTGAATTATAGTTGATTTACAATATTATATTAGCTTCAGTGCACAACATACTGATTCAATATTTGTATAGGTTATATTCCATTCAAATTATTATAAACCATTGAGCGTAATGCCCGTGTTTCACAACACATCCCTAAGTTTATTTTATGCTTACACAGTATAAAATGCACAGTTTGTACCTCCTAATCTCCTACTCCTACTATTCCTTGCCTCTCTCATTGGTAACTCTTAATTTATTCTCTGTATCTTTGAGTCTTTTTCTCTTTTCTTATATTTCTTTGTTTCATTTTTCAGGTTCTACATATAAGTGATAAAATACAATATCTGTCTTTCTCTGTCTGATTTATTTCACAAATATTAATACCCTCCAGGACTATTCATATTTGTGCAGATGGAAAAAATATATATCCTTTTTTGTAAGTGAGTAGTATTCCATTGTATATATAATACCATATCTTCTTTTCCATTCATCTTTTGATGGACATTTAAATTGCTTCCTTATCTCAGCAATTGTAAATAACGCTGCTATGAACATTGGGTGCATGATCTTTCTGAATTTGTGTTTTCATTCTTCAGGTATATATTCCCAAAAGAAGAATTGTTGGATCATTCAGTATATCTGTTTTTAGTTTTTGGAAGAAACCATTATTTTTCCATAGTGGCTGCACCAATTTATGTCCCCACCAACAGTATACTGAGATTCCCTTTTCTCCAAATTCTCACTAACATGTATTTGCAGATTTTTTTGATGGTATCCATCCTGACAGGTATGAGGTGATATCTCAGTGTGGTCTTTCTTGATTTTCATTTTTCTGATGTTTAGTAATGTTAAGCATCTTTTCATTTGCCTGTTGGCCATCTTTCTTTGCAAAGATGTCTATTTAGGTCTTCTTAACCTTTTTAAACCGGGTTCTTTTTTTTTAATATTAAGTTGTATGACCTATTTACATATTTTGGTATTAACTGATCATCATTCATATAATTCTCAAACATTTTGCTTCATTCAGTAGGTTATCTTTTTCTGTTGTCAAAGGTTTCCTTTGCTGGGCAGAAAATTTAAAGTTTAATTTGGTCCTTATTTTTAAATTTTTTGTTTTGTTTCCTTTGCCTTAGGAGAGAGAGTCAAAAACAAATATTGCTATAATTTATGTCAGAGAATTCTGCCTATGTTTTCTTCTGGGAGTTCCATGGTTTCTGGTCTTATATTCAGGTCTTTAATCCACTTTGAGTTTATTTTTGTATATGTTGTGAGAAAATGTTTTAATTTTATTATTTTACACATAGTGAAAAGTGTCAGCAATTCAATCATGTCCAACTCTTTTTGACTCAATGGGCTGCAGCCTTCCAGGCTCCTCTGTCCATGGAATAATTCAGACAAGAATACTAGAGTGGGTAACAATTCCCTTCTCCAAGGGACCTGCCCAACCCAAGGATCAAATATAGGTCCCCTGCGTTATAGGCAGATTCTTTACTGTCTGAGCCACCAGGGAAGCCTGTTTTGCATATATGTGTCCAGTTTTCCCAGCACCACTAATCCAAGAGACTATCTTTTCTCCATAGTATATTCCACCTCCTTCACTGTAGGCTAACTGAGTGTTGCATTTTTAATTTATGTGATAAAGACCATGCTATTGCTTCTGGCCTATCTTAATTATTGTTATATCAAAAGTGTATTATTATGCTAGGAAAAATCTTTGTGAAGAAGAATGATAATATATCTCAGACTGTAAACTAAATGAGATAATGTATATAAAAGCAGACACTAGTGCCTAACATCTAGCAAGCTCTCAGTAAAGGTCAATTAGAAGAAGTGATGGCATTATGTTGGTGATAAATATTATTAGTTTTGCTACTGCTGCTACTTCTATACTTGCTATTTAAATAATAAAGTGATAGTATTGATCCTCATAAGATAGTTCCAATATAGCCATGGCAGGGAAAATAATGGCATTTGAGTGATGCATAACCTTTTGGTGGGACAAAGGTCATGGCTATGATTCAAGTCTTCCTCATACTAATTTAGAAATCTTTTAGCCAAGCTATTATCGTAGATTAAGCACATATAAAATTATTTTAAATTCTAATATATCCAGATCTCTCAGTTTTGCCTTCAGAATTGCTTTACAGTAGTAGACTAAGGTCAACCATTTGGTTGGAATTAAGAATTAGGTACTTGAATAAAGTTGTGTTTATCAGGCAATATTTATATTGAAATTGTATGTTGTAGAATGGTGAATATGATAAAGCATGTTACATATACTTTATTCACATTTTATGCACTATTGATAAAACATTTCTTGTATCGAAAATATCTTTGTTGGTGGTGAAAGTGAAAGTGAAGTTGCTCAGTCGTGTCCGACTCTTTGCAACCCCATGGACTGTAGCCTATCATGCTTCAGAGCCTTTGGTTCCCTCTGTCTAAAAGGCACTGTCTACTCCACCGCTTAATTAACTTAACCAAATAGAGTTTTACTAAAATCTTTTTCTTTCCTTTTTTTTCTAGGCCCATTTGGTATCTGCTTTCACACTGATTTGAAAATTTACTCTATTTTTAATTACATGCATGAAAGATAGCATGAGACAGAAGGAACTATTGTCTTTAGCCTTAACCTATCAGTGTGCATGTCTAGATCATCAGGTAGTTCAGTCGCTCAGTCCTGTCCAACTATTTGCAACTCCATGGACTGCAGCACGCTAGGCCTCCTTGTCCACCGCCAACTCCTTGGGTTTACTCAAAGTCATGTCCATTCAGTCAGTGATGCCATCCAATCATCTCATCCTCTGTCGTCCCCTTCTCCTCCTGCCTTCAATCTTTCCCAGCATCAGGGTCTTTTCCAATGAGTCAGTTCTTTGCAACAGGTGGCCAAAGTATTGCAGTTTCAGCTTCAGCATCAGTTCTTCCAATGAACCTTCAGGACTGATTTCCTTTAGGAAGGACTGGTTGGATCTCCTTGCAGTCCAAGGGACTCTCAAGAGTCTTCTCCAACACCACAGTTCAAAAGCATCAATTCTTCGGTGCTCAGCTTTCTTTATAGTTCACTCTCACATCCATACATGACTACTGAAAAAAGCATAGCTTTGACTAGATGGACGTTTGTTGGCAAAGTAATGTCTCTGCTTTTGAATATGCTATCTAGGTTGGTCATAACTTTTCTTCCAAGGAGTAAGCATCTTTCAATTTCATGGCTGCAATCACCATCTGTAGTGATTTTGGAGCCCAAAAAAATAAAGTCTGACACTGTTTCCCCATCTATTTCCCATGAAGTGATGGGACCAGATGCCATGATCTTCGTTTTCTGAATGTTGAGCTTTAAGCCAACCTTTTCACTCTCCTCTTTCACTTTCATCAAGAAGCTCTTTAGTTCTTCGCTTTCTCTCATAAGGGTGATGTCTTCTGTATATCTGAGATTATTGATATTTCTCCCAGCAATCTTTATTCCACCTTGTACTTCATCCAGCCCATTTCTCATGATGTACTCTGTGTGTAAGTTAAATAAGCAGGGTGACAATATACAGCCTTGACGTACTCCTTTTCCTATTTGGAACCAGTCTGTTGTTCCATGTCCAGTTCTAACTGTTGCTTTTTGACCTGCAAACAGATTTCTCAAGAGCAGGTCAGGTGCTCTGATATTCCCATCTTTTCAGAATTGTCCACAGTTTGTCATGATCTACACAAAGTCTTTGGCATAGTCAATAAAGCAGAAATAGATGTTTTTCTGGAAATATTTGCTTTTTTGATGATCCAGCAGATGTTGGCAATTTGATCTCTTGTTCCTATGCCTTTTTAAAATCCAGCTTGAACACCTGGAAGTTCACAGTTCACATTGCTGAAGCCTGGCTTGGAGAATTTTGAGCACTACTTTACCAGCATGTGAGATGAGGGCAATTGTGCAGTAGTTTGAGCATTTTTTGGCATTGTGTTTATTTGCTATTGGAATGAAAACTGACCTTTTCCAGTCCAGTGGCCACTGCTGACTTTTCCCAATTTGCTGGCATATTGAGTGTAGCACTTTCATAGCATTATCTTTTAGGATTTGAAATAGCTCTGCTAGAATTCCATTGCCTCCACTAGCTTTGTTCATATTGATGCTTCCTAAGGCCCTCTTGACTTTGCATTCCAGGATGTCTGGCTCTAGGTGAGGGATCATACCATCATGATTATCTGGGTCGTGAAGATCTTTTTTGTATAGTTCTTCTGTGTATTTTTGCCACCTGTTCTTAATATCTAGATCATGCTTTGCATTATTATATAAATTCCCTAAACTTTAGTTTTCTCATCAATATAAAGCTCATATCATTACTATTGAATTTTATGAAATCAAATTAGAAAATCTATAATGTATCCATTTGCTGTCTAGTACAAAGCTATCAAATAGATAATAGCTATTATAATTCATCTAACTTATGAGACTGATAAACCTGTTTAGAATTCATAAATTCTTGAATTGGCTAAATTTTGAACAAAATAATTTGGTAACATTTATATAAGTTATAGAAATTTTTCTGATGTTGCCCAACAATATCACGGTAGCTATTTCTACACAATAAACAAAACACTATTCTACAGTTCCAGTCAACTGTCTTCTATAGCTGACCACCTTACACAATAAACAAAACACTATTCTACAGTTCCGTCAACTGTCTTCTATAGCTGACCACCTTAAACCTAATGGCTGAAGACACCATTAGTCATTTATTTACTCACAAATAGGGTAGAGACAGCTTTCCTCTCATCCACTAGACCTCTGAGGAGATAGTTAACCTGGAATTTGGAGACTCTTCTTTGAACATGGTTCATCCACATGACCACTGTTTGATAGAAACAGTGTCAGTGAATTTGGGAGACATGCTTTAAACCTCCCAGGAATCAATGCTGGAGTCAAGATTTAACTGTAGGCTAATCTTATGTCAAAGTCTATTTCACAAATGCTAAAACTGAATTAAGGGAGAAATACAGCACCTTTATTTAATTTGTGCAGGGGGGAATGGAAAGTGAATCCCAAATTCTTAAATTAGCTTCCACACTGAGGTTCGCAAGATGAAATGGACCAGTGTGTGGCACTGCCCTTTCAAATTATGAGGCTTTCTGTCAGTGAATTGGTATGTATAAAGATATAAGTACATTCTGATGTGGGTCTGAAGTTTCAGCACTGTGGACTACTATGAACTAGAGAGGGATATGGTACGGTTAGTCAAATGGTTAAAAAAATTATAGCTTACATGGCTAAACTATATTCAAGGTAAATCATTTCAGAACCATCCCTTTCCATGTAAACAATTCAGCATTTGCATACATACATGCTATTTGAATTTAGACTGATTAGCTGCTTGTACTGTCTATGATGACAGCATTCTGCTTTTCAGTCATAAAATGAACTTTTCAGGGTTTCAGAGGTCTATCAATGGAGAGTAATAACTAAGGATCCATAGGGGATCCCTTTAAGGATATTGGGCTAGTGTATAAAGCAACTTCTACAAAGTATAAATTTTAATAAAGTGTGTAAAATTGTAGGAGGAAAAGGAAGCTAGGAATTTGGTAATAGTTTACGAAGTTGATGAGTTTGCTTCTGAGCTTCCTAGCAGTTAAGGAAGGAAAAAGAAAATATTTTAAAGAGTGAGTCATTATTCTGTATGCATCAAATCAAATGGTTTCCTTTCTTGTCCACTAAAATAATAATAAGAAAACACTAGGAATCCAGAAATGATCCAGTTATGAAACTTACTGCATAAAATTTCTACTGATTTTGTATAAAAAATGTGAAATATTCTGGTCAGCTTTAGACCTTCTATACAAAGTTCAAATTTTGAATATTGAAGTGAGATAAGTTCTAGGGGCTTCCTAGATGGTGCTAGTGGCAAAGAACCCACCTGCCAATACAGGAGACTTAAGAGACGTGGGATCAATCTCTGGGTCTGGAAGATCCCCTGGAGGAAGACATGGCAAGCCACTCCAGTATTCTTGCCTGGGAAATCCCATGGAGAGGGAAGCCTGGTGGCCTACATTCCATAGGGTCACAAAGAGTCAGACATGACTGAAGTGACTTAGCCTGCATGTAAAGAGGCTGTACAACAGTTTCGTATGTAAAAAGAATATTGCTGTAAAATGTTTTAGGATTGTCTCTTTGCCACCCAGCAAGGACTGGGTAATAGGGCTACCAGTAACTAGTAATATTTATTGAGATATCTACTGAGTACCTATTATAAATTGAAGGAGTGTGTCAATTTGTTAAGCATCTTTTCTAGAAGCATTGCCTGTCTTACAACCAAGTAAATGTTACACCGCTTATGCTAAAACAGAGATACAGGGGGTTTAAAAGGACTATTCAATATGTTGTAGCAGGTTTAGAAGGGTAAGCTGCAAAGTAAGCTAGGTCTAAAGCTAGAACCTACAACTATTTATGTTTCTCTCTACCTAACACTCCTCTTTAATCCCAAGCTAGAGAATACACAAAAGCAAAGAAATGCTGATGTAGAAAGAAGGGCTGGGGACAGAGGGGGCAATTAGGGTAGAGAAGAGTTCAATCTTAAGTTGTGTTTGATTCTTTGTGACCCCATGGACTGTATGTAGCCCTCCAGGCTCCTCTGTTTATGGGATTCTTCAGGTAAGAATACCGGAGTGGGTAGCCATTTCCTTCTCCCAGCATAGAGAGGAATGGGTTTTATAAATGCAGGGGGAACAGAGTCTCCTGACCTCTTAGCAGACTGTGTTTTCTTCACTCTATTAGTGCAGAGAATTTTCTACTATGCTTATTGCAGTAAGGTAAGAAGAAGTAACTTAGACCAGGGAGACAGAGCAGGCCAAGTCCATGGCTGGCTGTGCCAACCTCCCAGTGAGAGCCCTACGGAAATGTGTCCCTTTCAGTAACACAGGAGCCCAGGAAGGCAGTATTGTAGCCTTCCTCACATTATCCTCCCTCTGAGCTCATTTATTACTGGCTGCATCGATCATTTGACTCTTGGCTTGTGCTGCCTTGGATTGCTTCCTCCAGATATCTCCTCTCCTCTCCTCTCCCTCTCCTGTCCCTTTCCCTTCAGAGAACAATTATGGCAGAATCCTTCTTTGCATCCCCCCAGCTCCAGTGTGCCTACTACAGAGTAAATACTTCCTGGCTGGGACTGTGTGAAACACTGCATTATCAAGAGAGTTTTGGAAGACTTTTGAGGCTTCCCTGTCGCACCATTTGTGTCAGGAAAAATGTGTGAATTTACATCCTGTTTAAAGTTTACAAGTGGTTTCACTTTAATAATATTCTCCGATCTTCACAACAACCCTATGAGGCAAGCCATAATGATTATATCTATATTATACAGAGAGGAAACTGAATCTTTGTGCAGTTAATTAACTTGGCCAAGGTCCCATAGCTAGCTTATAAAACATTTCTTGAATGGAAAAAAAAAAGGAAGGAAAGAATGAGGTACAATTAAGATTTGAGACCAAAGCTCTATAACTGTACAATCAGAGCTCTTTTCAATATACTGTTCTGTCAATCCACAGACATCTTGCTTAAACTAATTCCACTGAAGATGTTATTGCTTAAAATGATTTTAAATGGGAAGGGAAAAAGGAAAAGAAAAAATAGTGCTTTAGATAGTTTTTGTAGGAGATAACACCTCTCAGGGAGCATAGAGGGGGCAAGCTAGAAGGGAGCACAGCTAGCACAACTGGAAAACAAATTCTGTGGCATCCTCGATAGTAACAAGCATTTCTGCTGCATCTTCCACTTTTTAAATCCAGCCTTTGTAGAACAGGCTTTCCAATTTTCCCCTCATTAAAGGCCTTGAAGAATACAAGGTGAAAAGTGCCTATAAACCATTTCTGATCTTTCTCCCTGTCTCAGCTCTATGAATAGAATTGTCTTTTCCCTAAGCTTTAATCAGTGTCTCACTGAGTACGTAGTGATAATCAAACAGATTTTTAATACTTTAACCCATTATATTTAATTGGGCTCTTTAAGTTACAGGAATAAATAGAAATGGATGAACCTTTAAATCCCCTGGCATTAAATAATGTTTACGTGATTCACTTCAGTGAATCGAACTCCCCATCCAACCACCACCTCCCCCTCAAAAAAAAAAAAAAGAAACTTGCATTTAAATGTATGGCGTTGGATCATTTCTTGCCGGCAATAATTATACAGGAGAATTTAGAATCTCATCAGAAGGTCTAATTTGGAGTAATAAACCTTCTAGCTAATCTTACACCTAAAGTCAATGGTCCCCCTCTAACGATGATGATAAGGCAGAGACCTAAAATAACAGACTGAGTGAAAGATAACCATCACTCTAAATTATTTCTGGGTGTGAGTTTAACACACACTGATGAGGAAGACTTTCTTTTCAAAGTTGAGAAAAGAGAAGTTGGTTTATGTTTTGGATATTAGAAATACTATTCAAGGCACTGGAACAATGGAGGAGAGGTAGATTTTGAGCCCAGGTAAATGAGAGAAGTTTAGCAGTTAGCAGGTTGAGACTAATGACATTCCAGGTAGAAGAAAGAGCAGAAACCAAGTCATCAGAAGCCAAGTCAGCCAAGGAAACCCCCTGGGAACAGCAATGCAGTCTACGTGACTCACATATTTCAAATGGGGATTGATGGAGAAGAAAGCAAGCCTTTCCCTACTCTACTTTTAGCAGGTTGCCTGAGGGGTGTCACAGATTTGGCTCCAGGGATAAAATACCTTGAGTTGTATTTCTTTCTTTTGTTAATAACAAGAATCATTAAAGTGGCCCAAGTGAATATGACATGAATATATCTGTGCTTAATACAGAGCAATTATTGCTATAGAATGTAACCTGAGCTCAAGAAGATAGATATTGAAGACAATGAGGAAACTTACAATTATCAAACAGAGGGAAAATGAGGCTAGAGTGAGTCAGGAGTCCTTTCAATAAGGATGTGAAAGAGCTTCTAGGGCTGTGATTGTACTTGGTCACTCAGTCATGGCTGACTCTTTGCAGCCCCATGGTCTGTAGGCCGCCACGCTCCTCTCCCCATGAAATTTTCCAGTCAAGAATACTGGAATGGGTTAACATTTCCTACTCCAGGGCATCTTCCCAACCCAATGATTGAACCCATGTCTCCTGCATGCCTTCTGTATTCCAGGAAGACTCTTTACCTCTAGAGCCACCTAGGAAGCCCCCAAATTCCAGGAATCATAGAATAATGGTTTATGGAAATTAAAAAGTATTTGGAATAAGAAAATGATTAAAGTTTCCAAGAAGAAGATAATGGCATTTCTTATGCATCAAGGAGAAAGATCAGATTGGAAAAGATGGCTAGAGAAGGACCTCTAATTAGCCACCATATTTCAGGAGAATGATTTAGCCCTGCCTGATGTACAGATGTCCTAGCGGCAGCTGGACAGGTAATGCCAAGGCTAATTATCAGTAATTATTGCCAACAAAGGTCCGTCTAGTCAAGGCTAAGGTTTTTCCAATGGTCATGTATGGATGTGAGAGTTGGACTGTGAAGAAAGCTGAGTGCTGAAAAATTGATGCTTTTGAACTGTGGTGTTGGAGAAGACTCTTGTGAATCCCTTGGACTGCAAGGAGATCCAACCAGTCCATCCTAAATGAGGTCAGTCCTGGGTGTTCATTGGAAGGAGTGATGCTCTAATACTTTGGCCACCTCATGCGAAGAGTTGACTCATTGGAAAAGACCATGATGCTGGGAGGGATTGGGAGCAGGAGAAGAAGGGGACGACCGAGGATGAGATGGCTGGATGGCATCACCGACTCGCTGGTGTGAGTTTGAGTAGACTCCGAGAGTTGGTGATGGACATGGAGGCGTGGCATGCTGCGATTCATGGGGTCGCAAAGAGTCGGACACGACTGAGCGACTGAACTGAACTGAGCTGAACTTATTGAAGGATGAGAACAAAACTATGAAACCAAAAGTACATGGAGTCAGGAGAAGAGAAGAAATAGTGAGGAGGCTGCCTTAAGAATTGTCTATATTTAAGAATAGACAGACGAGGGAACACTAAGCTTCCAGTTTCTCATGAACTAGAAAGAGACTGGGAGGATAAAGTGTCATAAAAATGAAATGTATATGAAAAGAGAGAAAGATGTTCTTGCTAGAAGTCCTAAGAGGTAAATGGATTAGGACATTTGGAGTCCCAGCATAATTAAAAAAAAAAAAAAAAAAACACAATTCTAAGTAGAATTTTGGAGGTAAAGACTGAATGGTAAGATTTGAAGCATGGTATTTAAGAAGTTCATTGTCAACTATTTTTACCAGATGTTCAACAGTGAAGTGTTGGAGAGTTATAAAATAAACCAACGTGATTGAAGTCTGAGAGAGAAGCAGGGTAGCAAAGAGATTGTTGTTAGGGTTGCTTCTTCAGCTGTTATTTAACAGGGTATTTGGGATTTTTACATCAGAGTAAAACAAATGAAAACAAAGGGATGGATGTAACATGTATTAACCATTAAAAAGATTCTCACATTTAATCCTGACATATCAAGAGTAGTCTAGCACATTTTCCAGGTGAAAATGATGCTCAGAGATGCTAAGTCACTTTCTTGAGGTTGTACAGATATTATCTGCCCGAGTTGTGGTGATATGAGGTCATAGCCAGTAATTCTTTTCTTCATCCAATCCACAAATATTCAATAAATACAGGTAATGATAAACCTGTACGCAAGACAGCAAAAGAGACACAGTTGTATAGAATGGCCTTTTGGACTCTGTGGGAGAGGGAGAGGGTGGGATGGGTTGGCAGAGTGGCAATGTAACATGTGTGATATCATAAGCGAAATGAATTGCCAGTCCAGGTTTGATGCAGGATGCAGGATGATAGAGACTGATGCACGGGGATAATCCAGAGAGAGGGTGTGGGGCGGGAGGGTGGAGGAGGGGGTCGGGATTGGGAGTTCATGTACACTCATGGCTAATTCATGTCAATGTGTAACAAAACGAATACAGTATTGTAAAGCAAAACAAACTAAAAAATAAAAATTAATTAAAGGAGAGGGAGAGGGTGGGATGGGTTGGCAGAGTGGCAATGTAACATGTGTGATATCATAAGCGAAATGAATTGCCAGTCCAGGTTTGATGCAGGATGCAGGATGATAGAGACTGATGCACGGGGATAATCCAGAGAGAGGGTGTGGGGCGGGAGGGTGGAGGAGGGGGTCGGGATTGGGAGTTCATGTACACTCATGGCTAATTCATGTCAATGTGTAACAAAACGAATACAGTATTGTAAAGCAAAACAAACTAAAAAATAAAAATTAATTAAAAAAAAAATAAATAAATACAGACTTTGAACCAGCTGTTGTACTGGGCACTAGAGGGAGGAGCTATCTTTGCCCTCTCAAAACTTACAGCCTTGGGGGACAGCAGGGAAAAGCTGCTTCTTGATTACACTGAGAAGAGCAACTCAGAGACAGGTTGAAACTTGAGATATGTGATAGAAGCACAGCAGTGGGATATCATGTTTTCCAAGAAGCCTATTTCTAAATGGAACACAATTTACAGCTGTGGCTTTGCAGCCTCAGAACTGCAAAAATGACCTGTCTTGTTGCACCTTCACTTTCCATTTTGATTCTATAAACCCTTCTCCCCTTTAGCTCTCCCCTCCCACCTACTCCCACCAACCTGCAGGCTGGACTGCCTCTGTGCTCTCTGCAGATGTTTTCTTTGTCTGGGATGCTATCTTCCCAGCCGTAAATCTGGCAAACTCCTACTCATTTCTCCATCCTCACCTGGCAAATGTAGGTGGGTCCTCCAGGCATAGCTCTCTGTCTGCAGAAGTCCGATGAAAAATAGCTGGAGCCTATTATACAAAGTGAAGTAAGTCAGAGAGAAAGGCAAATACTGTACACTAATGCATATATATGGAATTTAGAAAGACAGTAATGATGATCCTACCTGCAGGGCAGCAAAGGAGAGACAGATATAAAGAACAGACTTTTGAACTCAATGGGAGAAGGCGAGGGTGGGATGATTTGAGGGAATATCATTGAAATATGTACATTGCCATATGTAAAACAGATGACCAGTACAAGTTCAATGCATGAAGCAGAGTACTCAAAGCCCAGGGATGGGGTGGGGACAAAGGTGGGAAGGGGGTTCAGGATGAGGGGACATATGTATACTCGTGGCTGATTCATGTCAATGTATGGCAAAAACCACCACAATATTGTAAAGTAATTATCTTCCAATTAAAACAAATAAATACACAAAGGAAAAAAAAGCCCAAGTTAGAGTGTTTACTTTTTTTCTCTCAACCAGAGTCTTGAACTCAAGAACCCTGCATCTCCATCCTTGTACCACGATGGCTAGGACACAGGAAACCCTGGGAAGTACACGTGGAATAAATGGCTGGGCATGTTGTTAAAGGAACTTGCCTTTCGAAAGATGGTAATGATAAACCTGTACGCAAGACAGCAAAAGAGACACAGAGTATAGAACAGCCTTTTGGACTCTGTGGGAGAGGGAGAGGGTGGGATGATTTGGCGGAGTGGCAGTGTAACATGTATGATATTATAAGTGAAATGAATTGCTGGTCTAGGTTTGATGCAAGATGCAGGATGCTTGGGATTGATGCACGGGGATAACCCAGAGAGAAGGTGTGGGGCGGGAGGGGGGAGGTGGGGGTCGGGATTGGGAGTTCATGTACACTCGTGGCTGATTCTTGTCAATGTATAGCAAAACGAATACAGTATTGTAAAGCAAAACAAACTAAAAAATAAAAATTAATTAAAAAAATAATAATATCTATAGAGGTGCAAATCTTTGCTTGGTAGCATTGCAGGCTGTTTTTCTATGTGTCATGACTACATTTGTTTTGCATTTTAGGTAGGACATTACCATAATAATAACTCTCCATTTGCAGCTTATGCATTTGAAAATAAATTGCCTCACCAAAGAAATAGGGGGAGGGAATGCTATTAAGTGACCATAATTGTTATTAGTTTAATAATCATCTGTATATTATAGAATCTGAACAGAAAAATTCAACTAAAAGAGCTGAAACACTTAGTCCATTATTGAGTCGGCTTTCTTGGTAGAATGATATTTTTACAGAAAGTATTTCCCTATTCCATTAAACTGCATTTTATTTAACAAGAGCATGAATATATCCTAAGGTGGGCTTGAAAAATAGCAGAGCTAGTCAAATGTCAAAAAAAGATCCTAGCTATGGAGCTAAAACTGCACAAGAAATAGAGGAATGGCACTAGGGACAAAGGCTGAATAAGGCTACGAGTTCTCTTGTACACGTCTGCACATAAAAACCATTTCGCATGTCCAGACTACCCTTCTTTCCTCCAAACTCTTGGGACTCCCATCTCAGCTGCTCCTTAGGGCACCCGTTCTCTGTGAAGCTTCCCTTCTATTCTCAGACAAATACTTCTGCTATTTTTACAACCATCCCATTTTACTATAATTACTTACAGGTCTATTATCTTTATTAACTGATGAACTTTCTAAATCAAGGACATTGTCTTCTCCAGTCTTGTCTTCCTCAGTGCCAGGTACATCACTTGTTCCTTAGAAAGTATTCAGTAAATAATAAAGTGACATATCCCAACCATGGTTCTAATGATTGGAAGTAACTCAATAATCATAAGGTTTCTGATCATATATTAGACTATCTGTTTGGTTAATTATAAGGAAGTAAGTAAATAAATTTAAAATTTCTTGAATATGTGAACAATACTATATTCATCATTATTCTGCTATTATTACTCTTGTAAGATAAATATGGTGCTCTATACAACTACAAAACTATCAATATATAAAGTAACTTTATTTTCTTTTCATTTCCTGGACATTGTTTCTCCATTTCAATTGGTACCTGAATTTTATTCTCACCTACTATACACCAGGGAATGTATTAATATTTTTCTTCTTTCTTTTAGTATTTAAAAACCATTGTATTTTTTAAATACCTACTTTACACTGGGAATTTTGCATAAGCTATTTATTTCTACTTTTTACAACAACACTGCAAAGCATGGAGATGACGTAATACCATGAGAGTAAAACAGACGATGAAGTTAGTTATAAAGGAAATTGTAAGCCTCTTGTACGGCCAGAGGGATTGGGCTCTATCTTGATTATGATGAAAAAATATTAAAGGATTTTAGGTAGAAAGGTAACAAACTCTGCTGTTTCAAAACAAAAGCTACAGAAGAAACTGGAGTATCTATTTCTGAAATGTCATTTTTCTCCATTAATAGATAAAGAGGTATTTTTGTGGTTTTACAAAATTATTTTTATTTTTGTATTTTCTAAATACGTGTGAAAAAGAAAGCAGCACAAATATCTCATGCAGAAGAATTCCATTTATTTTATGTAACTACTCTGTGTTCAAGGAGGTGGTACAATAATTCCCCACACCTGAGACAGATTAACAAGAGAAAATCAAATTTAATTCTATATGCACAGAATTCTCACATACAAGAAAGGTTCAGAGACAGAAAAGTAAAATAAAGTATATATGCATCCTGAGCTAAGGAATGAAATAAGGGCCAAAGCTTCCAAGAACAGGTTAGTTACAGGATGATAAGAAAAACAGATGATTGATTATTATTTTTTGAGTGTGATAATTGTTATGTATTTTCATTCAAGTATAGTTGATTTGCAATGTGTTAGTCTCAGATGTATAGCAAAGCAATATCTATATATATATAGATATTAAAGGATTATATATTATATATATTAAAGGATTATAGCTATATATATATATATAGATAGATATATCGCTTTGCTATGCATCTGAGACTAACACATTGTAAATCAACTATACTTGAATCTATATATATATAGATGTATATATATAGATATATATAGCTAGGACATGTCTAACTCTTGCAATCTCATGGACGGAATCCCTCCAAGCTCTTCTGCCCAGGGATTTTCCAGGCAAGAATACTAGAGTGGGTTGCCATTCACTTCTCCAGGGGAATTTCCTGACCCAGGGATTGAACCCATGTCTCCAGCATTCTTTACTGTTGAGCCAACTGGGAAGCTTTCATATATACCCACTCCACTACTCCAGTATTCTTGCCTGGGAAATCCCATGGATAAAGGAGCCTGGCAGGCTACAGTTATGGGATCATAAGAGTTGGACACAACTTGGCCACTAAATAGCAACAAATACATACACATACCCACACCCACACAAACTTTCAGATTCTTTTCCCTTATAGGTCATTATTAAATATTGAGTTTCCTGTGCCACACATTAGGTCCTTGTTGATTATCTATTTTATATATAGTACTGGGCATATATTAATCCCAAACTCCTAATTTGTCTCCCCTCCATTTCGCCTTTGGTAACCATAAATTGTCTTTTTTTTTTTTTTTTCAATCTGTGTGTCTATTTCTGTTTTGTAAACAAGTTCGTCTGCATCAGTGTTTTTTATAGATTCCACATATAAGTGACGGATGTTTGATTATTAGATGTTAGCCCTGCCAAATAAATAGGGCTACTGAGATAAAGTTTATCTCCATTAATAACTCTTTTGGGAAACATCCCCAATAAAAATTATTCTAGGTAATTAGGGAGGAGCAGTCATTTCTCTTCAATGCACTTGAAGATTACCTCTAGTTCAAAATAATCCTCATACAATGGGAACAGATTTTGGGGAATCTCATTCTATACCTATACAAGAGTATAGGAATTACGGCGTGAAGGGGAGGGTCATTTTACAGTGGAAAAATATGGCAGATACCCCAGTCAAGTGATCAAGGTCAACAACAGCGATAAAGTCACATTGACATGCATGTACCTTTGATATGATGAGAGTCCCTGGTGGCTCAGGTGGTAAAGAATTTGCCTGCAAATCAGGAGACCTGGGCTCAATTCCTGGGTCAGGAAGATCCTCTGGAGAAGGGAATGGTTACCTACTCCAGTAATCTTTCCTCAAAAATCCCGTGGGCAGAGGAGCCTGGCAGGCTACAGACCATGGGGTCACAAAGTCAGATATGACTGAGACACTAACAGTTTCACTTTTTTGGATATGATGTCATGAGAATGGCACTTTACCTCTGTGTTCTTCCTTCCCCAAACCCATAATTCATGTGTAGCTGTGAAAACAGCAGAACAATCCAAATCAAGGTACCTTCTATAACGTATCTGATAGCATTCCATAAACCTCTCCAAGTTATCAAAAATTAGGTGTGCTGATAAATTTGCATGCCCAAGAGAAACCTAAATGTAATTTGGTGTCCTGGATGAGGCCCTGGAACAGAAAAAAATAAATAAACAGAAACAACCCCCAAACAAGCAAATTAACCAAAAAAAAAAAAAAGCATAAAAATTAAGGAACTCTGAACAAAACACATATTTTAGCTATTATTAATAAATATTGGTTCATTAGTTGTAGAAAATGTACCATACTGATCTAGGATTTTAGCATTAGGAGAGACTGTATGTGGGTTATATAGGAACATTCTTTACTATCTTTGCATATTTTCTATAAATCTAAAGTAATTTTAAAACTAAGTCTAACTTCGAAAAGAGAGTTATAATGGGAATACTTTATTGAAACAAGTAGTAACTACTATTTAGTGATTCATTAATAGATGAAAGAAGAAAAATCACTATTAGGCAAAACAACACTAGCTTTCTAAAGTCGTGTGGCAGAATATAGTATTGGAATATGTCTTCCTGAAATGAATTCAACTTTTCTTGATGCTAGAGGCTTTTCTTAGGGAGAATACTTTGACTTTGAGAAAAGATCATTTGATCAGAAGTTCCTTCTCTTTCACGGTATGACTTTGAGAAAGTTGAGTTTGCACTTTAAAAAAGAGATGGTAAATTCTCTGTCCATTTGAAAGTGGTATATCAAAAAGTAGATGTGAGAAGTAACATGCCTATTTTCAAGTGGATTTGATGCAAATCATTTGAAAACATATGTAAGGATTTTTCAAATTGCACAACCCTACAGAGATGTAAAAGGAAATCTAGCCTTCACCATCTATGTGTCCCACAGACACTTAATAAAGTATTTTGAGTATCAAAACCATAATTGTCTTTCTAAATATAATTATTTTTGACTCAGAGTTCCTTATGTGTCTCATGTCAGCTGCACGTTTTAAAACTTATTAAACTGTCATGGAAAATATCATATTTAATTCAAATTTAAGATTTTTAATTCTTTTTAATCGAAAGCCTTCTCTATGAATTTCTTAGGATGGTCATAAAAAAACCCACATACCAAGTGGCTTACACAACAGAAATTCCTTTTCTCACAATTCTTAGGGGCAGAAGTACAAAATCAAGGTATTGGCAGGTTTGCATTCTTCTGAACTCTCTTCTTGGGCTCCATATGGCTGCTTTTTTGCTTTGTCCTCACATGGCCATCCCCCAGTCTATGTCCTATTTTCCTTTCTTGTGTGTGAAAGTATCAGTCATATGGCACCCCACTCCAGTACCCTTGCCTGGAAAATCCCATGGACAGAGGAGCCTGATGGGCTGCAGTCCATGGGGTCGCTAAGAGTTGGGCATGACTGAACGACTTCACTTTCGCTTCTCACTTTCATGCACTGGAGAAGGAAATAGAACCCACTCTAGTATTCTTGCCTGGAGAATCCCAGGGACAGAGGAGCCTAGTGGGCTGCCATCTCTGGGGTCACATAGAGTCGGACACGACTGAAGCAACTTAGCAGCAGCAGCAGCAGCAGCAGCAGCAGCATCAGTCATATTGGAATAGAGTCTACCCCAATGACCTCATTTAACCTTCATTACATGGTAAAAGTCCTACTTCCAAATACAGTCACATTCTACAGTACTGGACATTAGGACTTCAGCATATGAAGTTTATGGGAACACAGTTTAGCCAATAACATCTCTCTTCTTAGTTCCCATATTCTGCCATAGAATTGAGCTTTTCCTAGGGTAACTGATTTTAGGAATATCTATTTCCTTTGGGGACTACCTCATCCCTATACAGAAAAGTATGCTATATCCCTGTAGTTCCAGTTAAAAAAAATGATAATCACAAATTCATACCTCTGTCCAGTATGCTGCCTGAACTGGATTTTAATTAGGCTGTAATATACTGAGGCCTATTTCTTTTTAATTTCTCCATTTTAAAGGTTCATAACATCTTCCCGGTCACCTCTTCATAGATGAAGTCATCATATTGTGTTGAAATTATCTGCTTACATGCATAATTTCCCAAGTAGACTATGAGCTCCTTGAATGGGACTGTTTTACAGATCTTATAGAATCAGTGATAGTGTCTAACACACCATAGTTATAGAGTAGATGCTTAGTGAGCTGATAGCATTGTGTTCATTTAACACTTCATTCAACAAACCAACTCATTGCTGGGCAGGATGATAAGTATAGGAGAAAAAGCAACTCATCAAGGACTTACCTCTCACAATACTCACTCCGTTAAATCAACTGAAAACAGGTGTTTTCCCCTTCTTTTGTAGCTGTGTTTCCTCATAGGGTTAGAATTGAACACATCACAATCCAGTCCAAGTGGCATAAGGGCAGAGCTGTGAAATTAGAATCAGGAGATTTGCTTGCCTGTTCTAGCACAGGTACTAATTTTTCTCCATTTCAATTTTTTCTATTTAGCTAAAGAAATGACCATATTTTTGAGGACTTCCACTTATTCATTCTATATTATACAGTGAAAGTAGACATTATTATGAGATCAAGTTCTTGAGCAATTTCATGTGTCACCTGACTGAGGATCTGAATGCTAAACACTCAATTGCAGAGCAATTCTTGTAATATAGTAGCCCCTACTCCAGTACTCTTGCCTGGAAAATCCCATGGGCAGAGGAGCCTGGTAGGCTGCAGACCATGGGGTCGCTAAGAGTCGGACATGACTGAGCGACTTCCCTTTTGCTTTTCACTTTCATGCATTGGAGAAGGAAATGGCAACCCACTCCAGTGTTCTTGCCTGGAGAATCCTAGGGACAGGGGAGCCTGGTGGGCTGCCGTCTATGGGGTCACACAGAGTCGGACACGACTGAAGCGACTTAGCAGCAGCAGCAGCAGTGCCTTGTAGGACACAGGTTTTGCTACTTATTTAATTGAAGTTGTTTTACAACTTTAGTGCAGTCATTCATGCCATGCCTGAGTGATTTATAATAACTATTTGATATTCACAAAATAGGGGCAAAAGAGAGAAACAAAATTTCCTCCTCTGTTTCTCTATTTGAACAATCTGCTCCTATTATATACCAAAAAGAATTTAAAAATCTATATTATTTTTAAGTTGCAGCAGCCACAAATCTCGTGATGCAGTTTTCCATAAAATGCTTGACTTTTGAGGTGGAGCTGTGTAACCCAGACTTCAAGATTTTCTTCTGCAGAACTCTGGGTTTGGCCTGGGTTCCCTTCTTCAGATCACCAGGGCCAGAGGGTCTGGCGGTCCCAGGGGAGCTCCCCTCTGAGCTGGAGGAACACCTATTGCGTTGCTGCCTGGTCTCAAAGGAAGTTCTGATGGGAGACATCCTGTGTGAGACAGCATGGCGTCAGGTCAAAAAGCACAGGTTCTGAAGCAGGAGAGCTACAGTTTCGACTCTCAGAGAAGAAAAAGGAGTGAAAGTAATTATGTTCTGAGAATGTGAAATAAGATTTTGTCAGACAAGATTATTACCACTTATGAGGTCTTACAAAGAATTTGACACCTAGTACTTCCATTCTGCCTCCTCTTTATTCTCCATGTAGCAGGTTGATCCAAAAAGGCCATGTTGAAAATTACTTGTCTCTGATATAGAGTCATTTTTTAAAAAGAAATTTTATCTTTTTACTTGGAAATAGTTTCAAACTTACAGAAATGTTGCAAGAAAAAAATAGTACAACACTCAATACTCTATCTAGATTTACCTATTGTTAACAGTTTAATTCATTTTGCACATTTTGTGGACCATTTATGGATAAATTCGATAATTTATGGAACTTTAAATATATTGACAACAGTATATTTCCTTTAAGTAGGATGATTCTCTGATACAACTACAGTACATTTAAAAACATCAGTACAGTTAATATTGATACTTTATTCAATCTACTGTTTTCCAGCTTTGTTAGTTGACCAAATATGTCCTTGATAGTATTTTTCCCCTTCAATACAATAGTCAGTTGAGTTGATATTATATTTAATTATCATGCCTCCTTATCTTCTTTAATCTAGAATATTTCCACTAATCCTTTTCTTTCCTTTTTTGACATTTATATTTTTTATTTAATAAAATATTTTTATTAATAAATAGAAAGTGTATCTTTTTATTGAAAAAAAAAAGAGTGCTCCCTATTTATGGTTTATTTGATGTTTCCTCATGATTAGATTCAGCCTATACATGATGTTTTATCCATCTCAGGGTATCACATCTGGAGACTTACCGTGTCCTTCTTACTGGTGATATTAATTTGGATCACCTAGTCCAAGTGTTGACAAATGACTCCCATTGTTAATTACTATTTTCTTTTCTCTTGCAACTAATACACAGTCTATGGGGAGATTTCTTAAGACCATGAAAATACCCTACTCCTCATCAGAATGTTCCTCTAGATTTGGCATCCTTTGATGAGTCTCTCTGAAGATAATAGATAGATATTTTTTTCCTATCTTTAGAAAAAACTATATTTCTATCTTTTTTTATATTTTTTTCTATTTGTATTTGAATACAAATGCTGATTTTCTAACCCCAGCATTCCACCTATGTTTACCTGTTGGCATTCAGCATTCCTTTGGGAGCAAAATCCTTCCCTTCTTCATTTACTTCTCTATCTCTCTATCTGGAATCTATCTACAAGCTAGCTATCTCAAATGGATTTGAAATTAAGACCTATAGACTTCCAAAGTCTATCCTGTATTTTTCATTTATACCAAATTGCTGATTTACTTTGTAAAATGAAAACTCTTACATTTCCTTAACAAGGAAGACCTGATGAGGTATTTAGAAAGACCTGATGAGTTATTTCAGTGGTCATGTATGGATGTGAGAGTTGGACTGTGAAAAAAGCTGAGCGCCAAAGAATTGATGCTTTTGAACTGTGGTGTTGGAGAAGACTCTTGAGAGTCCCTTGGACTGCAAGAAGACCCAATCAGTCCATCCTAAAGGAGATGAATCAGACCTGGGTGTTCATTGGAGGGACTGATGCTGAAGCTGAAACTCCAATACTTTGGCCACCTCATGCGAAGAGTTGACTCATTGAAAAAGACTCTGATGCTGGGAGGGATTGGGGGCAGGAGGAGAAGAGGACGACCAAGGATGAGATGGCTGGATGGCATCACGGACTCGATGGACGTGAGTCTGAGTGAACTCCAGGAATTGGTGATGGACAGAGAGGCCTGGCGTGCTGCGATTCATGGAGTCGCAAAGAGTCAGACACGACTGAGCAACTGAACTGAACTGAACTGATGAGTCGTTAGGACTCCGTGTTTCCGCTGCAGGGGCCCAGGGGACTAGGATCCCACAGGCTGTGTGATACAGCCAATAAATACATAAGTAAAATAAAAGCCAACTTCCAAACTTAAAAAAAAAGATAATGACCTAAACAATTCATGAACTGGTTTCTTCATTCACCTGTTAATTAGCTCATTACTATGTTAATGAATGCATAATATGAGCTAGGAAGTGACTTCGTGCTGGAGATTGTGCTTTCAAAGAGCTCATATTTAGGGAAGTACACAATAAATGTTCTAGAAAATGATATATTGTTATCCTTTTTTTATTAAAGATCAATTAAAATATATGACCTTTAGATTGTTATGACTAACTTAATATGTTATTATTGATGTTTCAATGTGGATTGAGACTCATGTCTATAATTGCAATAAATAAATCACAGAATTGAAATTGCATCTGTCTTTCAGCTCAATTCAGCAAGAAAAGGAATTATGCTTGATACTAAAAGTTAAGAATAAAACTATAGCTTAAATATAAAACACAAACCTCTCCATTTATAAGTGCAATATTTTCTATTTTAATCTTTCTTTCAAAAGCCTAATATGAACAAGATGCTAAACAGTTAACAAAACTCAGGGATATCTTCCTGTCTGTCTCTTGAAATACATTCAAAAAGAAGAAAAGTCCTGAATAATATACATGGATGAGAAAACAGGTGTGAGTTAGTAAGCTTTATACAGATACATCACCAGAAACCTCATACTTATTTTGATAATTTTCATGTTAAAAATTGTTTTTATGAAAAGAGTAAATGAGTGAAGAATTGGGCACATACATTTTATGGACACTCTTTGTAAAAAGTTGAATTAGGAGGTCTCTGAACTTTTACCGCTATGATCTTTGCTACTGCTCCAAACCCACTTGCCTGGAATTATCTAAAGGGCTGTGAATACTGGCAGAATAGGGTAGACTTTGTGGAATTGAAGAATCTATACTGAACATTATACATCGACTTCAATGTGATTTCTTCTGTAACTGTATGAGATAGACCTTTGTACCCACTATAGAGATGAGGAATCTGAGGTTCAGAGAAAGAAGTGACTTGGCAAAGATTATCGACCGGTAATTGATTTTTCTGAGGTCAGACTCAGCTCCTGCTAGAACTCTGGCTCTTTTTCACTACTGAGATGTCTGCTTCTTGGTGCATAAATCCAGGGTGATGTACTGTGAACTCTTGCCAAGGCTCCAGGACCATCTACAGAAAGCAGCCTATATGTTGATGAAAATTGTCAGGGGCACCTGTGCAATCCCAGAGATGAGCCTAATCCAAGGCTTCAGAATAACAATGTGCATGGTGCATTATGCTTTCAAACTGTCTTTGTGTCTTTTATCTAATTTGATCAGAAATGGATTTCATTAAAAATGAAAAAAAAGTTTTTATTAAATAATTAACTTAATTTGCTTTCATTAAACTAATGGACAGGAATAGAGTACAGAGGACATAAAACTCCAGCGGGCGAAAGCCCTAGCAGGCTAATTCATTCTGCTGCTTTTGAATTACCCTGTGAGTTCCCTCTAAGTGATCATGAGGTGGGGCTGTCTGATGTGTGCAGTCACTCTCCTCTGTCACCAGCCAGGTGCCTCCTGCCACTTGGTAATTGGGCCAGGGTTTGCATATGGATCTTGACAGATTCATTTCATAACACCATGACACTTAATTTCAATGAACAAATAGACTGGCAACCAGTTTAGACATCCAAGGACTGATCTCTTTTTGGTAGCAGCTGCTTGGTAGCACCTGTCAGGAGGTAGATGGCCTTGGCATTTGGAAGTTGAGTCACCTTCTGGAGAAGTGATTGTGTTTTCTCCAAGTGTGTTCATGAAATATGGGCATATAGTAATGGTTTAAAAACTCCACTTATTTAATTTTTATGAAGATGATATTTGTCATTTAGCAATTTTTTTCCTGCTTTTATTGAAATAAAAAGAGATTTTAAAGAAAAAGAAAAAAAAATGAAAAAGAAATACGGATTCTCCCTGCAGCCAGATATTTAATTTGAATATTTTACCCATATGCCAAATGTCATAAAGTGCCATTTCCTTCTCCAATGCATGAAAGTGAAAAGCAAAAGGGAAGTCGCTCAGTCATGTCTGACTCTTAGCGACCCCATGGTCTGCAGTCTACCAGGCTCCTCTGCCCATGGGATTTTCCAGGCAAGAGTACTGGAGTGGGGGTTACTATATTATAAGAATTGCTCTGCAATTGAGTGTTTAGCATTCAGATCCTCAGTCAGGTGACACATGAAATTGCTCAGAACTTGATCTCATAATAATGTCTACTTTCACTGTATAATATAGAATGAATAAGTGGAAGTCCTCAAAAATATGGTCATTTCTTTAGCTAAATAGGAAAAAGCTAAGTAGGAAAAATCTCAACACTCTTAAGTGTTGAGATCCTCAGTCTGAATATTGTAGTCTGAAAAGTCTCCATTTCTGTTTGATAGTAAAATATGTTGAACCTTCACACATACTGCATGTAACCCTCGTGTGGAGTAGAAGACTCTGGGCTAAATCATGAACTCAGAGCAGAGATCCACCTCCACAAGATTAATAACATAAGCTCTACTCAGAGATTAACCAAACTAATACACTTCACACTAGACTACTAATGAACTAATAGAAACAAATAGGCAAACTATAATCCTTGCCAAATAAACATTGGATATGAATTTCTTGCAAAAGAACTGGTATTTCAGTTAACATAATGGCTTGCGCCTGGGCTTGCTGGCTCGTGTGTGTGCTCAATCGTGTCTGACTTTTTGCAACCCCGTGGACTGTAGCCCACCAGGCTTCTCTGCCCATGGAACTTTCTAGGCAAGAATACTGGAGTAGGTTGCCATTTCCTACTCCAGGGTAATCTTCTGATTCAAGGATTGAACCCAAGTCTCTTGCATTTCCTGCATTAGCAGTTGGATTCTTTACCACTGTGCCACCTGAGATTGGCAGCTTCTTTACCTTATGCTAACTCTTCTCCATGCCAAACAGCCAGATTTACAGTGGGTCTTTTTATTTACCTGTGGCCTGGAAACCAGAAATATTCTACAAGTGGGAACTTTGTTTTCCAATCTTAAAAAAGAATTGTATAAATACAACATCATTAATAATAAATCCAGACTCTGAGGTGGATAGTCTAGTTTCCCCAGTATAAGAGTTTGTAAAGTTACTGACTTCAAGATCTTAAGTAAATATGACAAATCTTTTTGGGACAACTAACAGTGGCGTTTCTCTGATCTCACTAAAGTTTGGTTAACAAAACATGTCTAGACAAATATAGAATCATGTAATTTTTCAATATGCAAGGCACTGTGCCTAGGGGCTAGGAATTTAAAAGATGAATGATATGCAGCCTTTAATATTAAGGAAGTCATACTTCAGTGCAAGTAAAAATTAGTTATGATAAGAGTAATAATTAATATGGCAAAGATATCTCAACTGTGGGACAGGACAGGGGAGAATCATGAGTTTGGAATTACATGTAGAGTATTTGACTTAAGGCACTCAAAATATCCGAGTTTATTAAATAATTGAGGTCTATCTATAAGAACACAGGAATGAGTAAGTAATACTTTGGGAGACTTTTTTTGGGGTGTTATTTATATTAAATATTGCATTGACAAATATTTATTTGGAGCAGCATCTAGCATTTGTTGAGCAATTAACAAACATCAAAGACTGTTTCAAGTGCTCCGTACACATGATATTAAGTCTTTTAGCAGTTCTTTGATATAGATACTTTGCTTCCATTTGTAAGGAAACAGAACTTACAAACTCAAAATGTCTTTTTAGTATGAGGATTGTTTCAAGCTGAAAACAACCAAGGGGCCAGAAATACTTAGAAATCTTTCTTTGTATCTCTTTATCTATCTAAAAATTTAGATAAAGGGCCTGTTCTAGGAGCAAACCTATTGCCAGAGACTTCTGCATAGAATGTGTGTTTCCCTGATGGCTCAGACAGTAGAGAATCTGCCTGCAGTGCAGGAGACCCTGGTTTGATCCCTGGGTTGGGAAGATCCCCTGGAGAAGGGAATGGCTACCCACTCCAGTATTATCGCTTAGAGAATTCCATGAACAGAAGAGCCCGGCAGGCTATAGTTTATGGGCTCACAAAGAGTTGGCTTGACTAAGAGATTAACACTTTGACTTTTGGAATAGAATATGGGCCAGGTGTGGTGGGGACACTCAGCAGGAACTAGAGATGACAACGGGTCCCCACTTGGTGTCCCACTGTCTCTGCATGTCCCAGAAAACATTTTAAACCACATAGTTGCTTCTGTATTTTTGTGTGAATTGCCTTCTTCATTTTTAGGTTCCAAAACACTACTCACAAATCCTGTTTTGTCTTTAGCTGAAGATGGCATTTAAGTTGGCGAGTTTGGCCATTTGAATGAGTTATTCAGTTCTCCTGAGTTTCTCCCAAGTATACATATTATTAGATTTTGTTTGATTCTGTCCTTTTAATCTGTCCCATGTTAATTTAACTCTTAGACCAATCAGAAGAACCTAAAAGGTAGAGAAAAAAATTATTCCTCCTGAACAGTATTATTTCTGTTTAGGTAAACGAATGCTGGGTGATCCTAGTGTTCCACAGCAATTAAGGGAAGCTGGGATTTTAAACCATTTCTGCCCAAATTCAGACCAGCCTTCAAGAAAGTGGTGCTCCAGAACTTCAGATAAAGGTAAAAATGTGTTTGTAATGGTGCTATGAGGGAGATTTGGAGACTTGAGAACAAGTTGACCAAAGTAGGGCTTGATAAGCTGGCTACAAGCTTCCTATAAAATCTGGCTTTGAATTAAGGTCATCAAGTCAAGTTCAGATTTGCCACTTGCTCATTATTTACCCTCTCTGAGCATCAACAGAAAGGAAACAATACAAACTCCACAAAACTATTGGGGGGATTAAAGTAAATTTCATATCAAAACACCTATTCTGAGCTTGGTACAGGTTAAGTGATCTGTAAACAGTAAAGTAATGCTCAAAATTCTCTAAGCCAGGCTTCAGCAATACGTGAACCGTGAAATTCCAGATGTTCAAGGTGGATATAGAAAAGGCAGAGGAACCAGAGATAAAATTGCCAACATCTGGTGGATCATGGAAAAAGCAAAAGAGTTCCAGAAAAATATCTACTTCTGCTTTATTGACTATGCCAAAGCCTTTGACTGTGTGGATCGCAATAAACTGTGGAAATTCTGAAAGAGATGGGAATACCAGACCACCTGACCTGCCTCTTGAGAAATCTGTATGCAGGTCAGGAAGCAACAGTTAGAACTGGACATGGAACAACAGACTGGTTCCAAATAGGAAAAGGAGTACGTCAAGGCTGNAGCATCTTTTAATTTCATGGCTGCAATCACCATCTGCAGTGATTTTGGAGCCCAGAAAAATAAAGTCTGACACTGTTTCCCCTGTTTCCCCATCTATTTCCCATGAAGTGATGGGACCGGATGCCATGATCTTCGTTTTCTGAATTTTAAGCTTTAAGCCAACTTTTTCACTCTCCACTTTCACTTTCAATCTTATTTACCCAACAGATCCAAAAGATCATTTCAACATATTATCAATATAAAAAATATTGAGATGTATTATATTCTTTTTTTAAATTCTAAGTCTCAGAAATTTGGTATGTATTTCATACTTAGAGCACATCTCAAATTTGATGCTAAATTTTCAATGGTTAAAGTGAAATGTAGTCCTAATGAAACAAAAAAGTCATGTTTAATGGAAAAAATTTACATAGTTTATTAGCTTAATTAAAATGAAAGAAAATTCCAAGTTCAGTTCCAGTTAATGACATTTCAAGTGTCCAGTAGCCACATGTGCTTAGAGGTTACCATATCGGACAATGCAGCTTTAAAGAATTTGTTCCTAAGGTAGAGAAACTCCACATATGGAAACAGTGTTTCCAATATATTGTTTCTGCTCTATAAATCCACTATTTATGAATCCCCTTTACACTTTTCAAAAGTAAAATAATAATGGTGAGGGTGAGGTGAGTGTTAGTCACACAGTCATATCCGACTCTCTGTGACCCCATGGATTGGGGCCCGCCAGGTTCCTCAGTCCACGGGATTTTCCAGACAAGAATACTAGAGTGGGTTGCCATTCCCTTCTCCAGGGGATCTTACCCACCCAGGGATCGAACCTGGGTCTCCTGCATTGCAAACAGACTCTCTTTACCATCTGAGCCACTAGGAAAGATAATGGTGAATACTCAACAAAAACACATGGAACAGATGATTCTTAATTACAATCACCAATCTTCAAGTTCACCCTTGACCTAGAAATTCTAATATTTTCTACATGGAAACTAGGGACCAAAAAAAAAAAAAAAATCATTCCTCTATTCAAAACCCTCTCAACACTGTGATTTTGGAGACTGCTAAATCCTAAATAGCTCCTGCCTGATGAGTTTAGAAGTTGGGTTATTCTAGTCAAGAGGGATTTTTATTTTGGTTTATTTTTTAATTCAAAATTTTAACAATGAGACACACAAAATAACATGTAAACAAATCCAAATTACTATTACCTCCATAGTAACATGCTGTTCTCCCTTCCCCCTGCCTATATCAGAGAAAATAAGGGAAATTATTTTCCCCACATGGCATCCTTGCAACACACACATTCAAAATTTCAACCAAACTGGCAAGGCTTCATTAAACAGAACACACCATGTTTTTTGCTAAGGTATAGATTTCCATTTAAAATGCCGTTCATTTCTTGCAATTGATTAAGGCACAGGGAGAGAAAAAGCCTATTTGCTTCCCTACTTTTGCCCAAAGCATTCATTCTTTCTGCTTTATTCTGCATTTGCCTGGGTTGGGAGTAGAGGTCAAGAGATTCCAGCACTGGCAAGACAGATGTTACAGCTTTAGAGAGTTACAGCTTTAACATCTGCCAAGGTCCACTGGACTAGAAGTTAATTACATTTTGGGGAAAAAAAAAAAAAAAGGAAATCATGAATGTAAGCAATGCCTTCAAATGCCTTGTAAAATCACCTTACAAACATACACCCAGTGAGTCTGGTCTCATTTTAAGCAGTGCCTTTACTACCTAAGCGGTATAAAAATGAAAAAAATGTAATAATTGTAAATTACAAGTTCAGAAAGTTAAAACATGCCAAAGATGTCAGGAGACTGCAGTTCAAATGATCAAATACAGATCTCTCTCCATTTTGGTGTGAAAAGATCATGTTATTAAAATGGGTCTACCATTTATAGATTCTACTCTGTGGTGAACAACATTGTGGTACATTTCCAGTCTAAATTAGGTATGAGAAAAAAAGAATTCCCATACCCCCTGGGCTCCTTCTATCATCATAAATGAGAAAACTTTAAATCTTTTCATTCAGTTACCTTATACTGAGTTATAATATTCATGCGCACAGTCAGAAATTTTGGATTAAATATAGTTATCAGTCAATTTTAAACAAATATTTTTATGAAAACTTAACCAATAAAACTTAAGAGAAAAAATGTGTAACTGTTCTTAAATCACTTAGGTCTCCTCCTAGTTAAAAGCAATATTCACTGCCCTATTCATACAGCCATTTCACCTGTATTTCATTTAAGCCTTCCAACAATTCTATGAAGTAGGAATCACAAACTCTATTTTACAGATAGGAAACAGAAGCACAGAGAGAGGAAGGATTTACCAAAGGCCATGAGGCTAGTAAATGGTAAGAGCCAGCAATTAAATCCAGTCAACTTTTCAATAAATGGTCAACTGCCTCCCAATATATCCTAAGACCATATACCTTAAAAATACATTCCTTCAATCCTCACAGGCATGTCCAATGTATTCAACCTCACTATCAGCTTTCTAGTCGGATGTTTGGGGCTTCCCTGGTGGCTCAGCGGGTAAAGGGTCTCTCTGCAATGTGAGAGACCCGGGCTCGATCCCTAGGTTGGGAAGATCCTCTGGAGAAGGAAATGGCAACCCACTCCAGTATTCCTGCCTGAGGCATGGACAGAGGAGCCTGGCAGGCTACAGTCCATAGGGTCACAAAGAGTTGGACATGACTGAGCAACTTCATTACTTTCACTTAGTTCATGTTCACTTCTGGTATGAATACTTCCAAAATGACAAAACATCTTTTATAAGCAGTATGAACCCAGCAGGGCTTCTTTTTAAACAAGTCAACTTTTAGTATTTTTGTTTTAAATACAGTTGCCCCTCAGATGCATAGCATATTTTATTAACCTTATTTATTTCAGGGTACTGTGTGCCAATACAGCCAAATCCATTCCTGGAAAGTAAGTAGCCAAATTAGAAAATTTGCCCAGTCATCGCAAAAACTACTCATCTGGTCAGTATGACTGTGTCAGGTAAATTTAATTCTGGGGAGGAAAAGCCAGCAAGAAAATAAAACTTGAGATTTATTCTATAATTAGGGAGTTCAAAGCAGATTTTATTCACCTTGAGAATTTTAAAGCATTTTTAATGATTTCAATTCTACAGTAATTATCACATATTAATATAATTATGCACATTACTATGTTTCTGACCACTGCTATAAGTATTTAATTCTCCTAACCCACGTACACTAATCTTTAAAACATGTATTTCTGTTATGATGTTAGGGCAAAAAGTCACTTAAAACATACTGTTCAGTATTAATGGGTCAGGAGACCTAGTGCTAAATATAAGCACACATATTATATTCAATGACATATTCCATCAATTAAGATTTAAGGCACCAAAATATAGAGTTAAAAAAACAACAGACATAAAAAAATGAATTCTGAAATTCAAAATGTTGTATGAGTATCAATTTTAAAATAAACCACATCTATTAAGTCTGGAAGAAATCACTTCTTTTTAAAAATCAGAAAGTACAGGAGGGAGGAATCAAGATAACCAAATGTCAACCAACTACTGAAGTTATCTTGGGCACTGTCACCTTTTGGATGTGTTCAAACAAGCTCCAAAATTCAATAGTGTCCTAAAGTACAACATGCCAAACAAAAAAAAAAAAAATCATAGGCATCGACATAAAAATGTGTCATACTGAAAAAAGGGCAGGCATTATTCTGTTTGCAACAGTTTCTTTCTTCATTAAGAACCTCATAGAGCCTATGAGAATTAATGACAGGCAAGCCTTGTGTATAAAGAAAATGTCAGGTCAGTAATACCACCATCAAAATGAAAAATACTTAATATAGTTAAAAACAACAAAAAAAGCCAAGTCACAAAGAACTACTGAATTTGAGGTCTGGATATAAAAAAGCATTATATATGCAGTTACCAGAAGTGTTGGGCATTTTTCCTATACAGAATGATTAAAACTTTACAGCATTTGCAGCCAACAAATCAAAGGTTGACTGAGTAGCAGGGTGGAATTCAGCTCTGTGAAAATGAAAAAAGATACGATACTAGGTTCTAGTCTTGGTTCTAAGATTAACTATGTGAATTTGGCCAATTATTTAACCTTTTGCATCTCAGGATCTCCATCAGTATTAGTGTACTGGATTAAGCCATCTACAAGATATCTTTCCAATTCTAAGAATCCAGACTATGATATAACCCACATCACATTACAATATAGGTTGGAAAAATAAAGGTCAAGAAACACGAATAACTAGGATGTAAGCTTAAAAGCCGTGCTTTTCTCACTGCTATTTCACTCATACACTTCTCTCTCTTTTTATGACTATCTTATTTTTAAAAAACAAATACAAAGCATTCCTCTTAAAAAATAAGGCAGGGTTTATGTTTTACTGCCTTACTGCACAGTACCTCTCACCACCCACACAATTTATTTCCACTATTGGCCTATTGGAGGATGGTACTAAAACTTCTGCCACTGCTGATATTACTAGAGCAGTATGAGATTATAAAATATCTGCATGGCAATGTTAGCTTAGCCTCACTTGTATTCTATCTTTATCACTTGAAAAGGACATCAGGAAAAAAAAGGATTCAGCATGTGTTTAATCTCTAGGCAGGAATTCTGCAGCTCACAAACAATTCTAATAACAACAACCTTCTAAAACAGTTCAATCAAAAGAATATTAAGAATGTCAACAAATCAAAGGATGGAGACCAAGCCAAATGTTGCCAATTCACAGGAACAAGTTAGTTTAAAAAGGAACCCATTTCAACATTTCAATTCACTCAAGTACTTAAGATGGAATTTAATCTTCGATTACCCAGTTCATGTTCTTTTAGTATCAAGCTATGCCACTAAATTAGAATCTGGTCTTATGCACACTAACTCAATTCTGATTTCTCATTATTTGCAAGTCAATGACTCAAAAACTAAAAAGGCTCATGCGCTTATTTTTAAAATGTTTTCATGCAAAAGTCATTGATTATTGGCAATTCTGGTGTTAGTAAATAAAATACTATTCTTTAAGATATGTTTTCCACCAAAAAGGAACTATTTTAAAATCACATGACTGAAAAATATCTACACAAATGACTCCTATATTGTCTGAGGAAAATAATTTTGTGTTACAGAAACAAACACACTGACAACTGTGATTCTGAACCAGTGCTCCTACAGAGAAATGATGACAAAGGTGACCATATATACCCGATTTGTCCATATGAGTAGCAGTCTATAACTGCTGTCGTATAGTGATTATTAATATGGCTTTCTTTCACTCTTAAAAGTGTCCCAGTTTGGATAAATTATAAGGTGACCCCAAACGTAACTGACACTAACAGGAACTTTGGTCAATACAAAATGAAAAATGTAATTACGAGTTAACCCTTTCTTCACACAATCAAATGTAGAGCAAGAGGAAAGAGACCATTTTTCATTTCAGAAAAATCTGAAAACACTGAACACAAATATCTCCTTCCCACCACAGAATGGATCATGTTCATCACCATGCAAATCCTGTAATAGCAGTCCAAACTGCTGCTGTGAAATTATTGCAGTAAGTCCACAAATCTATATACACACATGTACTATCTACAGATATTAGTCTTCCAAACATATGTTGATATTTTGACTAATGAAATTAAACTCTTGAGTTGAAGCACTAAATACAAGAATTTGTTGTTCAGTCAAGTCATGTCCAACTCTTTTGCAACCCCATGGACTACAGCCCGCCAGGATCCTCTGTCCATGGGATTTCCAAGGCAAGAATACTGGAGTGGGCATTTCCTTCTCCAGGGAATCTTCCCTACCCAGGCACTGAACCACTTCTTCACTGGCAGGCAGATTTTTTTTTTTTTTATCACTGAGCCACCACGGAAACCCAAAATATAAGACTATGTACAGCAAAGACATCAAGTATCTACTTCAGGAGCAAAACCTCAAGTTCACAAATATACTCCCAAACTGTTTAAGATTGTCAAGATTTTTACCTCTAAAATAAATTGCTTTATTATCTGGGAAACTTCTATTTCAAAAAAATGAAAGAAAAAAAATAGAAGTGTTATTGCTTTCTTACACTGGGTATCAAAATGTCAAAGGATCATGTAAACTGGATACTTTTAAAAATCAATGGGCTGAATACAGTATTGGAAAGCAAAACAAACTAAAAAATAAAAATTAATTTAAAAAATAAATAAAATTTAAAAAAATCAATGGGCTGTAAGGTTTGGAAATGTCTGTATAACAAAGAAATGTTACGGAAATAGATTTACAAAAGAAAAACATGTCACAGTCCTAGGCACTGGCCCAAAATTCTAGCATCTCATAGGTCTTGTTTTGACACAGGACTTCTCATGTTCTAATTTGTTATCCACTCTATGGTAAATCAGGGGACCAGGAGGTTGGTAGTGGTTTGCTATTTCCCAATCCACTAAAGCTACAGAAAAAGTAATACACACATTGTAATTTGATAAATGCAAATGTCTTATTTGATCTACTGTATATAAGGCCTCACTACATGTTCACTAACATGAAAAATATATCCAACCAGCCTAACACTTCTAGATATCACTTCATTATTAAGCTACTTCTTAAAACCACTTCTAATTTTAAATTGTTTATCAAATTATATTACAGGCAGTAACAGCTGAAACAAGAATCCTGACAGACTGAAAAAGAGAGTGTAATCATTAGGTAAGTCTCACTTGCTTCATAAAGCAAATTTCCTTCAAGTGTTAACAGAAGTTTTTGATGCAACTTAACCTATAGATTTTTAAAATTACAACCTTTCATTTTCTTTGCATTTCTAATAACAACTCTAAGGACATAAAAGTTTATTGACGTTGGCATCAGACAGACCTGGGTTCAAATGGGGGCTTTTTGAGAACAAATTATCTACTAGAGAACAAATTATCTAATCTCTCCTCTGAGTCTCAGTAACTCTGTAAAACAGGTAACATCCTCATGAAGCTTGGCTGTAAGGATTACAGAATCACACATGTGAAGCACAGGACCTAGCACGTATTCAATACAGATTAATTATGAATTTAGGCTAATTACCCATCCTAATTTGCATGGGACAATCCTGGTTTCCACCTGTTGTCCAGGAAAATAATGTTCCTTTTTCTCTTAAAAGCATCCTAGCTAGGGCAATAAATTATGTGGTTACCTAAACAACGATGATGAAAGAGGTTGATATCAATTAGAGTATTATATATTATGACTTTTCGGATCTTGAAGCAAAAATATCAAATATCACACAAAATAACGAGATTATATTCCTGTAATATAGTCTACTGTTAGTTCATTTAGTTATTCAATAAACATTTAAATACTATTTATTTATACTCATCCCATTCCAACAGTGATTAAAGGAAGCAAATTTCTATTTTGTTCTTTCTGTTCTATACAGGTACTGCTAAATTTCAGCATTATTTTAAAAGAAGAAAATTGACAGAGCACTAATGAGGTTCCAGCTACTCAGCAACACTACCCTTTGAATTCCCAGGGAAAAACACCCATTCTGACCATTAAGAATGCCCGACACCAACTAACAAATATCAAAGAAGCCCAATTACAGGGCCCCCAAAACAGAATAAATATTTTAAAACATGCATTCTACACATAAATCATCAGGAGACGCAACAAAAAATAAAATTACCTGACTGTTATGACATAGTATTGTATACAATAAACTGGATTTTAGTTTTCTTCACTCTCTGCTCTAGAAAAAAAAAGAATCCATTATTCTTCCTCTTTTATAAGATAGACATTTTCTTTGAAACAGACACATCCTAAAAATTACATATCCTATGTATTTTAGATACATACCCACCATAATTCAACCTAATTCCACATTAGTATTAGGATATTTGGGGAGACTAAGAAGGTCAGAGGGAACCAACAATATTATATGTTAGACAGAAGATATCTTTTAAAGGCTAACAGCCCATCTACCTTTTAATATAAACTTACTTAAAATGGGCTTTTACACATCAGATCAGTAATTATTTTCAGATTCTCACAGTTACTTTCAAGAACTTATTTGGTACGTTACACTAGCCTAAGGCAGGAACTAAAGTATGAAAAATCATCAGGACATCTTAGGCTAAAGAAAAACACTTTTTCAGTAAGAGAAGAGTATCCTAAAATAAAATTTTAAAAATATTTAGATTGGTCTTCCTGGATATTTTATTTCTACAACTTAGAAAACTGATTCTGGGGCAGCGATAACTGCCTGCCTGCTCACAAGTACGGACATAATGTACCTGATGGGGTGATAAGTGTATTTTGTCTTCAATAATGACAAGAATTTTAAAAAAATGACTAGTAGTAGTTTATTTCTTCCTCCTTTCAATCATCCAAAGCCACTGCGGTTAATTCTGATTCAGGAAATGAGGACTCCTTATTTCCAGCAAAAAAATAATTATTGTGGGGCCTTGCTAAGACTGATGACAACCTAATATAAATGCTTCCTCTTTCTGCAAAACGAAAGAACGACCTAAATAGACAAGCCTGCTAGGCCTCAGATTCCCGGACTAACCTGTGGAATAAGTATGGTGAAACTGTCTAGGGAAGGAACGTGGCTGTCTCCTCCATCTTGAAATTAATCAGCATAAGGGAAAAAGGGACGGAGTATTCAGGAAGCAGAAGCCCAACCGGTTAATACTAGTTACTAAAGCTATGGCGTACGTGGCAGGTACCGCCCGCAGAAGCCGAGACCCTTAGGCATTTTTTGAGGGGGGAGGGGTTGGGTTGTGCACTATTGAACGGAAATTAACTTCAAAATCGTTTGGCCCAATTCCCACCCTCAGCCAGGGAAAAACAACAAACACGCAACGGCTTTTCCCTCCCTTTTTTGGGAGGAATCCGTGCGGTGGTATCCGGCAAAGGATATGCCGGGGTTATTCAAGCAAGGGAGTAAACCACATTTGTCTTAGATCCTCCGGAAAGATGTCATCGTGGCCTCAGGGGGCGCCTAATTGATAGTGCCCTGCAGAAGCAGAAGGCTCAAAATGGGGTTTTGCAAATCCTGGGAAATCTAAAGGCCCAAGAGTTCCCAGCATCTAACTTAGAGCAGCCTGATTTTTTCCCCATTTCCTAAACCCAAGCCCGCCATGTAAAAGAGAGGGGGAGGAGGAAGAGGCGAAGGAAGTCTCCAGAGAGGAGAGGAAAACCTGAGACGATCAAAGATTCTCATGCCTGAGGCCAACACTCGAAAATCGCCTCCCCCAAATTCTTAAGGTTCTGGAGGGCCCCAGCTGCGGCTCGCGCGGCCACGGAGAGGAAGTACTACCTACCTCCTTCCCCTTCTTCAAAAAGCCTGTCGACTATACACCCAGCTAAAATGGCAGCGGAGATTACGCCACGGAGCCCCCCGCAGGAACCGATGCCTGGGGTCCGGAGGCGGCGCTGAGCCTCCGCCACGATGTACCAGTCAGGCCATTTTGAGAGAAAGCAGCAGATGGGGCTTGCTGTCTTCCTCTCGCTCTCCATCCGTTTCCCAAGGCTTCACTTACTCGGTTTTGGTGTCCGGATCCGACTCGGTCGGTTCGGCCGCCGCCGCCGCCGCCACAGCCGCCGGGGCTCCTGCGCGCCTCCCCTGCCGCAGCTCTCAAGCCCGCCTCCGATGAGTTGCTGGTCGAGACCCGCCTCTAGCCCAGCGCCTGCTCGGAGACGTTGCTCAAGCAGCCATTATCTTCCCCATTGTTACCAAGCAGCGACAGGAAATGCCTGCCCACAACAGGAAGTGATGATGCCGCGTCCTGGCCCCGCAGCCGCAGCCGATTATCCAGTCCCAGCCGATTATCCAATCCCAGGCGATTCCTCGAAAAACCCTCGGTGAGAGGAGGAGGTGGCCGGCTGACGACGCGGCAGGGCGGGCCGCGGCCTGGAAAAGGAAAGCTGCTGTGCCGCCCACCATGTGACAGGCCCCACCCTCCTCCGCCATTTTGAATTGTGGCGAGAAATTCTGAGAACTGTGAGAACCTTTCCCATTTTGAAAACTGGAGGACGTCACCGTATGACTGCTGGAAGCCGTTTTCAGAGAGTGAGAAACGCGATATTAATCTAACCTGACGTCGATTCACACAGTCAGGACCGGTTAATACAGCATCCTACTTTTATTCGAATACATTTATCGAATGCCGACTGTAGGTGTTAAACATTAGTACAGATAGATGTTGGGGATACGGCGCAAATTAAAGCAGACCAAAATCCCAGTTCTTGTGTATCTTTATATTCTTGGGGGGAGGGACAATAATTATATATAGAGAGAGAGTACATAAAATTAATGATAAATGCTAGGGAGAAAAATAAGGCGAGGGAAGTTGGGTGGGAGACAGCCCGGTGGCGGCAAATGGGAATTGCAGTTTTAAAAAGAGTGGTCCGAGGTGGCCTCTCTCAGACGTTAATTCTGAAATTCTTGAGAAGGGGCGGTGTTTGTAAAAGGGTGGGAAATCTGATAACGTTGGAATTTAAGGTAGGTTAAGGAAGCCTTTCTTAGATAGTACTGCATGAAAGAAGGTACAGTACGAGCTAGCAAGCAACAACTCTAGTTTTCACAGTTAAGAAAAACAACCACATGGGCTCAGTCGGTAAATAATCTTCCTGCAATGCAGGAGACCTGGGTTCGATTCCTAGGTCAGGAAGATCCCCTGGAGAAGGAAATTGCAATCCACTCTAGTATCCTTGCCTGGAAAATCCCATAGACAGAGGAGCCTGGTGGGCTACAGTCCACTGGGTCCCAAGAGTCAGACAGGACTTAGCGACTACACCACCACCACCAAGGAAGGCCTTTCTTAGATAGTAATGCATGAAAGAAGGTACAGTATGAGCTAGCAACAACAAGCAACAACTCTCGTTTTCACAGTTAAAAACAACCACAGTTTTAGGATGTTATCTCGTTTCTTTTCTCATTTTTCTGTTTTCTGTGTTTTCAGGTAACAGTCCAGCTACAGTGGCTTTCTTAGTATTCTTCCAGCGAACTAAACTTGTTCTCACCTCTACAACTTTACTTAGGCTGGCATTTTCTTCTTCGTATCTTTGCTCTCTTCACTCAAACCTTTTCTCAATTGTCATCTCCCCAGAAAACACTTCCCTAACCACCCTATCTGAAATTATAACTTTCCCCATGCCCTTACTGAGCTTCCCTGGTGGCTTAATGGCAAAGAATCCACCTGCCGAAGCAGGAGACACATATTCCATCCCTGGGTCAGGAAGATTCCCCTGGAGAAGGAAATGGCAACTGACTCCAGTATTCTTTCTGGGGAAATCTCATGGACGGGGGACTCTGGTGGGCTCCAGTCCATGGGGTCTCAAAGAGCTGGAAATGACTTAGCAAATCAACAACAACAACATCCCCTTCCCAGCTTAATTTTCTTTAAAGAAATTCATCTGAAAATATTTGTTTACACCCACCCCCTTAACAGTAAGCCTCTTGGTCACTGTTATACCCCCAACAAGCTCATAGTAGGCCCTCAAATATTATTTGAGAGGGTGCCAGCCTCAGCATGATGCCATTTCATCAGCCAGACATGTATTCTGCTCCAAGCAGTTACAACAATATCCTTCATACTTACCTACTCAAATTTAAAGCATATTAATATTTTTGACAGTATGGGAATGTGGATTAGATACTGTGTGGGAATGTGGATTAGATACTGTGTCTTTACTCAGCTTTTGTCTTGCATTACATAGTCATATACTGGCCAGCAGTTGCTGTTAAGCTTGATATTGAGATTATGGCAATAACATTAGCCACTCCTTGACATATTCTTGAGACAAACATGGCTTAATGTAAAACATAAAAGAAGTAGAAAACGTAAGTATATATGTCCATAGCTTTGAGGATGTGGAAGGACTTTCTAAATATGACACAAAATCCACAAAAGGAATTATTGTTAAATACAACTTCATAAAGCTTCTGAATATCAACACACGATGTTAATAAAATTAAAAGACAAATGATACATTGAGAAAAATAATATGATAGCTAAGGATTAGTATTGGTTTATAACAAAAAGGGAAATTGGCAAAAATGCTGCATATGTGATAAATATATGATAAGCATGTATGGCTAATATTACTACAGACAGTGCCCAATTTATAATGGTTTGACTTAAACAATTTTTTCACTGTAAGATAGTATAAAGTGATACTTATTCAGTACTTCAAATTTTGAATTTTGATCTTTTTCTGGATTAGCGATATGCTGGGCAGTGATATGCTGGTAATGCTGGGCAGCAGCAGTGAGCTGCAGTTCCCAGTCAACCACATCTTGAGGGTAAATAACCCAGATACTGGTAACAATTCTGTACCCACACAATCATTCTGTATTTCAGTATTCAATATATGACGAGATATTCATCACTTTATGATAAAATAGACTTTTTGTTAGATGATTTTGCCTAATTGTAGGCTAATGTAAATTATCTGAGCGTGTGTGAGGTAGTCTAGGTTAAACTATGCTGTTTGGTAGGTTATGTGCATCAGATGCATTTTCCACTTAGGATATTTTCTACTTAGGATGGATTTTTTTGGACATAATCCCATCATCAATTGAGGAAGATCGGTAGTCTATGAAGTGCTATTATAAATGTTTTTAAAGGTAAGTGCCCCAATTAAAAACTATGCAAAAGACATGAATTCAATTCAAAGAAGGAGAAAACATTTGGCTGATAAACATAACAATAATAGTAATCAGAGTGAGTAATCAACCTCATGAGTAATCAGAAATAAAAACAATGATACCTCCTTTTTTTGCCTAGCAGAATGTCAAAGATTAAACATTTTATAATGTTAAGTGTGGATGAAGATGGTGTGAAATGGGCACACTTGTATGCTACTGATACAAATTGATATAATCATTTTAAGGTAATCTGGCAACATGTATCAGAAGCCTCAACATCCATATTGTTTGACCAACAAGTCCACATATAGAAATTTATTTTAAGGAAAATAAGTGAACAAGTTTGCAAAAATGTACCTACTAAATATATAAAGGTGTTAATCTTGATTAATTGTATAGAAATACTGAAAAATCGGAAAAAATAACTATTCAACAATAATTAGTTAAATACAGTACATCCACATAATGGACTACTACATAGCCATTAGAAATGAGTAGCTAAAAAATGGGTAGATCTGGAAATATGTTTTTAAATAGGCAATCTATAAAATAGTACATATTCTATTTTTATATTAAGATACCTGTATATATACATAGAAAAAAGTCTAGAATATGCATGCAAATAAAATGAAAGGATTATTAGACATTTTGACTTCTTTACCTCTTTCTGTTTTGTCTTGAATATTTACAATATGCCTATATTACTTGGTATTGGGAGAGGGGCAATTTTTATTTTGAATGAAAAGTCTGTTTGAATCTGGAAAAAAAACAAAAACGAGTATCTCCCCAACTACTTATTCCTTCCATGTTTCAACAAGTCTACTCTCTTCTCTCTTTCTTTCTTCTCTCTCCCCCGTGTATTCTTTCAAGCTTTTTATAAGCCAGAGAGTGCTTACTTCCAACATCTAGGAAATGAATTCTCAAAACAGTTTTCCCATGATGACGTTCAGTGCCACACTAGAACCCAAGGAAGCAACCACTGAATAATTCTCATTGAGTTTCTCTTCAGCCTAATTACATCTCTCTCATGTGCTTTTTACATATGTGTGATGTTCACAAAAAATTTTTATCACTTCCTTAACAGAGATAAATAAAAGAATATTCCAATTTTCCTTCTGTTCATTTATTCAGCAAAGTGTTTTGATCATCTACTGTATGATGACCATCTGCTGTATTTCCCAGATATAAAGTGGTGGCTGGGAATAGATCAGTGAATCACAAACCACAATTCCCTGCCCTGGTGGCAAGACAGACATTGACCAACTACTTATAAATGTAATGAACATTACAAAGGAGATATGGGTACCATAGGAGGGATATATAAAAGAGAGGTTGCCATTTTTAGCTGCGACTTCAGCTGAAGGAAAAATGATGGTTAAAGAGGGAAGGAAGATAAGGGAGGAGCCCCGAGGGAGGGAATAACCTATACAAATTACCTGGAGTCAGAAAATGGAGACTAGGAAACTGAAAGAATAGCTTGTTTTCTCTAGAAAATCATTCTATTTTATTTTCTTCATAGCACTCATCACACTGGAATTTATTTTGTCTATTTGCTTATGATGTTTACTGATTGTATTTCTATGTTTATAGTATGTCAGTCTTCCCACTGGCCCACTCCCAGTGTAAAGTTCTGTGGGAACTGAGGCTTAGCCCCACTCCTTCACCACTATATTTTCCAAGCCTGAAATACATAATAGACATTCATCAGTATTTCTGGACTGAATCAATGAATTGCTGTGCTGTGTTTAGTTAGTCAGTTGTGTCCAGCTGAGTGGGTTGCCATCCCCTCCTTCAGGGGATCTTCCCAACCCAAGGATTGAACCCATGTCTCCCACATTGCAAGCAGATTCTTTACAGTCTAAGCCACCAGGGAAGCCCAAATCAATGAGTTAGCTTGTAGTTCAAATTAGAGATTTTGGATCTTATCCTCAGAGCAATGGGAAGTTGTTGAGTTATCTTCAGTGGACCACATTCTGTCAGACCTCTCCACCATGACCCACCCATCTTGGGTTGCCCTGCAGGCATGGCTTGGTTTCATTGAGTTAGACAAGGGTGTGGTCCTAGTGTGATTAGATTGACTAGTTTTCTGTGAGTATGGTTTCAGTGTGTCTGCGCTCTGATTCCGTCTTGCAACACCTACCATCTTACTTGGGTTTCTCTTACCTTGGGCATGGGGTATCTCTTTCACGACTGCTCCAGCAAAGCACAGCCACTGCACCTTACCTTTGACGAGGGGTATCTCCTTACCGCTACCATTCCTGACCTTCAACGTAGGATAGCTCCTCTAGGCCCTCCATATTGGTGTTTTTCTTTCTGGCTTACTTCACTCTGTATAATAGGCTGTAGTTTCATCCACCTCATTAGAACTGGTTCAAATGTACTCTTTTTAATGGCTGAGTAATACTCCATTGTGTATATGTACCACAGCTTTCTTATCCATTCGTCTGCTGATGGACATCTAGGTTGCTTCCATGTCCTGGCTATTATAAACAGTGCTGTGATGAACATTGGGGTACACGTGTCTCTTTCCATTCTGGTTTCCTCGGTGTGTATGGCCAGCAGTGGGATTGCTGGGTCATAAGGCAGTTCTATTTGCAGTTTTTTAAGGAATCTCCACACTGTTCTCCATACTGGATCCTCTTTGACCCACCTCCCAGAATATTGGAAATAAAAGCAAAAATAAACAAATGGAACCTAATTAAAATTAAAAGCTTCTGCACAACAAAGGAAACTATAAGCAAGGTGAAAAGACAGCCTTCAGAATGGGAGAAAATAATAGCAAATGAAGCAACTGACAAACAACTAATCTCAAAAATATACAAGCAACTCTTGCAGCTCAATTCCAGAAAAATAAACGACCCAATCAAAAAATGGGCCCAAGAACTAAACAGACATTTCTCCAAAGATGACATACAGATGGCTAACAAACACATGAAAAGATGTTCAACATCATTCATTATCACAGAAATGCAAATAAAAACCATAATGAAGTACCATTTCATGCCAGTCATAATGGCTGCTATCCAAAAGTCTACAACCAATAAATACTGAAGAGGGTGTGGAGAAAGGGAACCCTCTTACACTGTAGGTGGAAATGCAAACTAAAGCATTAGTCTTTATTCATTTAAATTTGCACCTCTCTCTTCAAAGTACATTGCATTAAAATATGTCTTGATTTGATTTCTGTTTGGACTAGTGCAAATTTAATTAGATTTCTGAATCCAGAAGTAATTTGGTTTCTCCACATATAACTTTTAAGAGCAAAATAGCTTTAGATATTTGTTCTGAGCACTAAAAATGAAGTGAAAGTCAGTTTTAATTTTGAAAAGCTTTTGGTAATAGAGAGTTTTAAAAGATTATTTTCAAATATATGACCTTTCATGTTATATCAGCATGTAAGTAAAAGTGAAAGTTGCTCAGTCATGTCTGACTCTTTGCAACCCCATGGACTGTATAGTCCATGGAATTCCCCAGGCCAGAATACCTGAGTGAGTAGTCTATACCTTCTCCAGGGTATCTTCCAGACCAAGTATTGAACAAGGGTATCCTGCATTGCAGGTGGATTCCTAACCAATTGAGCTATTTATATCAGCATACCAATTTCCAAACAAAAGTTTGTCCCTTAAAAATTGCAGTGCAATATATTATGCCACTTTACTAAATTGGAAGAGAAACAACAACAACAAAAACAAGTTACAAGTATTATCTTTGTCTAAACTTTATAAATATATTTGTGTATTTATGAATGTAAATAGGCTCCCCTTGTGGCTCAGCTGGTAAAGAATCTGCCTGCAATGCAGGAGACCTGGGTTTGATCCTTGGATTGGGAAGATCACCCGGAGAAGGGAAAGGCTACCCACTCTGGTATTCTGGCCTAGAGAATTCCATGGATTGTATAGTCCATGAGGAAAGAGTCAGACACAACTGAGCAACTTTCACTTTCACAAATGTAAATATGTACCAACATTGATTTGTGTTTTTCTGTTTGGAAGATTAAGGATGAGCAGTGGTGGTACTTGTAAGATAGGCTGGCATCTTCTAGTTTTCCATGAGTTCACAACTGTCATGCTTCATTATTTTCTTTCCAGTGATGACTGTTGATTTAATACTTAGTCATGGATTCTGGAAAAAGTATTCCACGTCAAAATAGTAACCACAAAATAAATATCATCACTGTTAACTAGCAATATTTGGACATGTCCAACTACATCCAGAGCCACAAACTCAGGAATAGTCTGATTGCTCTTCATACTCCATCCTCTACTCATTATTTTTTCCTTCTCCTTATCAACATAATATTTTTAAATAAACTTTTTAGAAAAGATTTAAATTTATAGAAAAATCCAGGGTATAGTATGAGGAATTCTCATATACACCACCTCTAGTTTTCTCTGTTATTAACATTTTGCATCAATTTGGTGCATTAGTAAAATTAATAAACAGATATATTATTATCTAAATTCCATACTTCATTCAGATTCTGTTAGCTTTTATTTGTATTCATTTTGTTGTTTCAGAACCTCATTCAGTAAAACACAATGCTTGTGTTTGTCGTTTCAAAGATCCCCTTGAGAAGGAAATGGCAACCCACTCCAGTATTCTTGCCTGAAGAGTTTCCTGGGAATTTCATGGACAGAGGAGCCTGGCAGGCTACAGTCCATGGGGTCGCAAAGAGTCAGAAACAACTGAGTGACTCACACATTAAAGCTACTCTTAGCGGTGACCGTTTTACAAGCTTTCCTTGTTTTTGGTGGTCTTTACAGTTTTGAGAACTGGTCAGCTATTTTGTAGAAAGTCTCTCAATATGTATTTGTCATATACTTACCTCGTGTCTAGACTGGGATTATGTGTCTGAGGGAGGAAGACCACAGAGGTAAAATACAATTTTCATTACAACGTGTCAAGGTTATGCTATCAACATTACTTACCAATGTTAAAATTAACCTGGATGAAGTACTGTTTGTCAAGTTTAGAATGTTTTCATTTTTTTCCCTCTTTACCATAGAAAAGACTCACTAAAAGTGTAAATAGCCCACACTTACGGAGTAGCAAGTTGTTTTCACCTCCTTTAAGGAGTAGTATTCAGATAAATTATTTGGAGGTCTTCTTTAGGACGATTTGTTCATTTTCCCTCATTTGTTTAAATACTCATCTATTTTTATAAGTATGGAAACAGGCATAGTTATTTTAAATTTTAAGTTTTAATACAGTATTGCTTCAATTGTTCACACTTTGGCCATTTGGAGCTGTTTCAACTGTCTCCAGTGTCACTTTGCTGTACTACTACTATTGTGAGTATTTGTTTTTTCCCTTATGAAACATTCTGCACTTCTGGAGAATATAAGATAGTACAGACTCTTCTTGTATATTTCTTTCCCCAGTCCTTCAGCAAGCCAATTTTTCTAAAAACTCCTATTCCTTTCATTGAAGAACAAACAGAAACCAACATCTGGGCTTTAAGTATGCTTATTAGTGTTCTAATATCATTGCTGTTAGGCTCTCTCAGCTGAAAGTACAGTGAACTATAAGTATACATAATAGCCTGTGTGTGTGCATCTATCTGTAAATATTTCAGTGTGTAGTGGTATCCATCTATGTTAAACGGATCCATTCCATGAGTCATTGTAGCCTCCTCCTTTGTTTATCTGTAACAATCAACTCTCAACAATGAGAAACTTGACCTGTACCATGTATTGATACCATCCATTTACTGATTTATTTTTCAATGCCAGTATACATGTATAGTGTTACTGGAATTGTTAGCCTAAACCCCCAACAGAAAGAACTTTGTCCACTAGAGTACTGTACCTATGTATAGCCTCTTGCCTTTAGTCTTACAGATTTCTTTCATTTTCAAACTTGTTTAGGATAGCAACGTTTTCTTTTGCTCTCTTTAGTTAGGATGTTTCATGTATTGCAATAAATGTAAATGGCTTTGTCACATTCTGCCTTCTTTCCTGAAAAAACTCTATTTAGATTTTTTTTTTAATTTGCATGATTTAGGGTTTGTTCTTTGTGTCACAAAGTTCTAAGTGTTTAAATAAATGTGTTCAGTTTGGTTGCTCACTGTTCAACTCTGTGACCCCATGGACTGCAGCACCCCAGGCTTCCCTGTCCGTCACCAACTCCTGGACCTCCTCAAACTCATGTCCATTAAGTCGGTGATGCCATCCAACCATCTCATCCTCTGTCTCCCCTTCTCCTCCTGCTTTCAATCTTTCCCAGCATCAGGGTCTTTTCTAGTGAGTCAGTTCTTCACATCAGGTGGCCAACGTATTGGAGTTTCAGCTTCAATATCAGTCCTTCCAATGAATATTCAGGACTAATTTCCTTCAGGATGGACTGGTTGGATCTCCTCACTGTCCAAGGGACTCTTAAGAGTCTTCCCCAACACCATGGTTCAAAAGGATCAATTATTCAGCCCTCAGATTTCTTTATAGTCCAACTCTCACATCCATACTTGACTACTGGAAAAACCATAGTTTTGACTAGACAGACCTTTGTTGGCAAAGTAATGTTTCTGCTTTTTAATATGCTGTCTATATTGTTATAGGTATAGGCTAGGCTAGTACACAAATGAATGTGTACTGTTCTGTACTCCACATCCAGTATCATAGATAAAACTTTAACTGTATGTCACTGTACTCTACCCATTAAACTTACCCTTACCCAACACTTGGCAGTGACTACTCTTTTTTTTTTTTTTTCTACCACATTTATAGTTTTTTTACATTTAAAGGAATGTTGAGTAATTTGGAGTCATATCATATGCAGCCTTTTTGGATTGGCTTCTTGCATTTCACCAATGTGCATTTAAGGTCCATCTGTGTTGTTTTGTGGCTTCATTGGCTTATATCATTTTGTGGCTGAATAATGTTCCATCATATGTACATGCCACAGTCTTTTTAGCCATTCACTTATTGCAGCCTATCATAAATGCTTCTAATTTGGGTGGTTATGAATAAAGCTACTATAATTTTGGTGTGAAAGTTTTGTGTGGACATATTTTCAGTCAGTTTAATAAGCACCTCAGAGTATGATTGCTGGAATGTATGGTAAAATTGTACTTAGCTTTGAAATAAATAGTCAAACTATCTTCTGAATTGACCGTACCATTCTGCATTCTCAGCAGCAGTGAGTTAGAGTTCCTATTGTCTGCATCCTGGTCAGCAATTTATGTTGCCACCCCTCCACACACAAAACATTTTTAAAATTTTAAAATGTTTGAAGTGATATTTAATTTTTGTTTCAATTTATAACTCTCTAATGACAAGATCTTGAGCATCTTTCATATGTTTATTTACCACCAAAACATCTTCTTTGATGAGGATTCTAGTTGTCTAGTCAGATCTTTTGCCAAGTTTTTGATTGTGTTAGTTTTATTATACAGTTTTAAGAGTTATTCCCATGTTTTGCATACAAGTCTTTTATCAGATATTTACTTTTCAAATATTTTCTCCAAATCCATAATGTGTCTTTCTCTTTCATCAAGTGCCATTTCAGAGCAATAGTTTAAAGCTCAAGTTATCAGTTTTTCTTCTACAAATGGCATTTTTGGTGTATCTACAGATATTCTCCCTTATTATCTACCAGAAAGTTTATAGTTTTATGTTTAGTTCTATAATCTAGTTTGAGTTAATTTTTGTGAAAGATATGACCTGTGTCTAGTTTACAGACAGGTGATGAAAATTTTGTAGCATTTCTTGACTGTAGGAGAAGGGATTTAAAATACTTTTCTCTGTCTCTGTCCCTGTCTCTCTTTTTGCCTGAATTTCAAGGAGTCTGAATGTCTTCATGTATTGCCAACAGATTGGGGTGATGATGGCCTCTCCCATTTCATATACCTTCAGATGGCAGTTAGGTGGGTAAAGTAAAGATTGGGGAGTCACAGTGAGAGAGCATAGACTTTAAATTCAGATAATCCGTTCGGAATCCCAAGTCTATCTTTTACTAGCTAGATGACCCTGGACATGTTTTTGTACAACTTTTTGTATTTTGGTTTCTCCATCTGTTCAGTTCAGTTCAGTTCAGTTCAGTCACTCAGTCATGTCCAACTCTTTTCGACCCCATGGACTGCAGCACACCAGGCCTCCCTGTCCATCACCAACTCCCATCTGTACAAGGGTGATATTAGTCTGTATTCATGCAGATGATGTAAGGTCAAATGAATATTTGTTAGTGCTTGGAGGAAAACCTGGGACATAGTACATGTTATAACAATATTTGAAAAGTATTTGATATATAAATGCAAGTTTAAGAATGATGCTAAAGCTGAAACTCCAGTACTTTGGCCACCTCATGTGAAGAGTTGACTCATTGGAAAAGAGTCTGATGCTGGGAGGGATTGGGGGCAGGAGGAGAAGGGGACGACAGAGGATGAGATGGCTGGATGGCATCACGGACTTGATGGACGTGACTTTGAGTGAACTCCGGGAGTTGGTGATGGACGGGAGGCCTGGCGTGCTGCGATTCATGGGGTCACAAAGAGTCGGACACGACTGAGCGACTGAACTGAACTGAACTGAAGTTCAAATTATCTCTAGATATTTGTTACTTTTTAAAAACATTTTAACTTAAAAAATAAAATCCTTAGTCGTTAAGGATATTTGGGGTGTGTGTGTGTGTATATGTATGAGTGTTAGTTCCTTTCTGAATGATTGGAGTTGGGAGGTTGGTGTCTGTATTCACGCATGGACCAGCATGGTAAGTGGAGGATGTAATTTGCTTTGTGACCAATGTAATAACTAAGGGCATTGAACTGCACGCAGGAGAATTCAGGAATCCTCGTGGCTTGTATGATTTAGCTATCCTAGGGTATAAGGAATTCCCTTTTTAACAATTGTAACATTTCTGAAATGCATTTATTTGTTTTCAGAAGGTCAGGTAGCACTGTTTATAGTGTACATTAGCAGAAATACAGGATTTTTGTCTTGAGGAAAAGTGGTCCTGGTTTCACTTTATGTCAGACAATTGGACCATGACTGCCTTGTTGCAGCCAGTTTGACCCTGGATAGAAGAATCATCAGAGGAAAGACACCATAGCTGTACCTAGTGGTGTTAGCAGTCAGATGACCTTTTCCAAGAACCATCTAGAATCCTTTATTGTTTTTTTCTCTACTCTCTGTTGTAAATGTATAGTCTCTTGAATTTTTCTCTTCCATATTTTCTCATACTAGTTTCTACTTTTGCTTGAGCAATACATTTTAATTAATTACACTCATGCTTCCAGCTCCCTTCTCTGCTCCTCACTTCTCTAGATATTATTTATGTTCAGTGACACCCTCTGACCCTTTATGTCCTGAGCAGCTGCTTCATATCATTGTTCAGCTCATTGAAAATTGCATTTGTCCAATGGCTGTACTGATAAGAATTTCTCCAAAGGACAATATTAACACTCAGGATTTTTATATAAGGTAAATAAATGTGCAAAGGCTTATATTTTTCTTGAAAGAAATAGCAGTAAGTAGAGTTCCAAACTGTTGGATTTTTTCCCCAAAAAGAAGAACAACAAAAAAAAAAGAGATGTTTTTAAAAAAATACACCAGAACTTGGCACACATGTGTTTTTTAATGTGAAAATAAAATGCAGTGAAGTGGGGGAGAGCTGGTATCCTGCAGATTGATGGTTTCAGTTATCATCTGAACATTTGATTCGAAGTTGTCATGTTAAGTCTCAACTCTTGTGCGTTTGTCATCTCAGATTGCAAGTTTCTCAGTCTTGGCACTACTAACATTTTTTGCCATAAAGTTCTTTGTTTTGAGGGACTTCCCTACTCATTATAGGATACTTAGCAGCATCCCTTGTCTCAACAACACTAGATGCTAGCAGCATCCCTCCAACCAGTTGTGACAAAAATATCTCTAGGCATTGCCAAAAGTCCCAGGGGAGCAGAATTGCCCCCAGTTGAGAACTACAACAAAAAACATTTAAAATATGCTTTTCCAGGAGATGTTTAAGCCCATGGGAAAGAGATATGGTGAAATGGGGAACTTGAAAGTAAGTACAAGTTAGAAACTTAGGCAGAACTTCAAAGAGCTATATTAAAGTTTCTGTGTTATCTGAGACTGCTTAATCATTTTGTACTTGATGTTTGTTTTATTTGAGTATAAATTTTTAATAACCAGCAGTGTAAAAGGAAATCATATCTTATTTTTGTTATGGTAAAATAAACAAAGCTCTTTTCCTTGGGATTGCTTAGTTTTTTCATGAACTCTGTCCTTGAACAAAATAAGGTTAAATATTGGCTTTCCAAGTGGCTGTGTGGTGAAGAATCCTTCTGCCAATGCAGGAGACATAGGTTGGAACCCTTGGGTTGAGAAGACCCCTGGAGAAGCAAATGGCTACCCATTCTAGTATTCTTGCCTGGGAAATCCCATGAACAGAGGAACCTGGCAGGCTACAGTCCATGGTGGTCCATAGTCCAGACTCCACACTCACAAAAGTCAGATGCGACTTAGCGATGGAGCACACAACATTAAATGTACCAATTTATGTGGCTGAGGAAAGAAAAAGAGAGAAAAGACATCATCTCACCTAAGATACCGAAGCAGTTACACAGTCCAAGAGGAAACATGGAGTACAAGAGTCCACATTCTCTTCTTAGAGCTTAAAGCTACTCACTGCTCTTTTGGGGATTGTGAATTCACTATAAATAAAAAGTCATGTAATCTTTATAGAAAAAATTTAAAATATCTATTAAACTATCACCAGTGAGGTCACATTAAGAAAAGGTTATCAATTTAGAAAGCCGTTTTAATTTTGCATAACATTTTGCATGTCATAGGCACTGAACTAGAATAATTCAACTTTATTCAAGATCAAGTAAGTGGAATAAAAAGATAGAGACCATAAACGTCCCACAGAAAATTCAAATGAGAAATTATTTCTGGCTTGAGAGTAAGAAATGATCCAGGATTTGTGAAGTTTGCAGCTTATGTAATAAAAGAAGAAGAATAAAAAAGAACTTCCCTGATAGCTAGCTCACTTTGTAAAGAATACGCCTGCAATGCAGGAGACCCCAGTTTAATTCCTGGATTGGGAAGATCAGCTGGAAAAGGGATAGGCTACCTACTCCAGTATTCTTGGGCTTCCCTTGTGGCTCAGCTGGTAAAGAATCTGCCTGCAATGCAGGAGACCTGGGTTCTATCCCTGGATTGGGAAGATCCCCTGGAGAAGGGAAAGGTTACCCAATACAGTATTCTGGCCTGGAGAATTCCATGGACTACAGTCCATGGGGTCCCAAAAGTTGGACATGACTGAGCAACTTTCACTTACTCACATTCAAAAAATAATGCAAATTTTAATATACAGTAGCTGGCGGAAAAGGGCACATTTAGAATTGAGAAAAGTAAATTACTACAGGTAGACTTTGTTTCAATGCTGACAATTGCACAAAAGCACAAACTGCAAAAAAAAAAAAAAAGACATGCTATTTTTATTGATGAACTGCCTGACACCCTTTGCCATGTTTTTTCCTCGTTAATTTTCAGATTCATACTCTTTTATAGCCTCTTTTTAAAAAAAAATAGTTTTGTTTAGTTTTGGCTGTGGTGGGTCTTCGTTGCTGTGTGGGCTTTTCTCTAGTGGAGGTGAGTGGGGGATATGCTCTAGTTGCAGTGTGCAGGTTCCTCATTGCAGTGTCTTTTCTTATTGCATTTGGAGCATGGACTCCAGGGCATCTGAGCTTCAGCAGTTCTGGCACATGGGCTCAGTAGCTGCAGCTCTCAGGCTCTAGAGCTCAGTAACTGCAGTGCATGGGCTCAGCTGCCCTGTGGCATGTGGGGTTATTCTGGATCAGGGATTGAACCCATGTCTCCTGCATTGGCAGGCAAATTACTACTGAGCCACCAGGGAAACATTGATAAACTCTTCACATGACATTGATTTTGTAATAATTGTTTCTGTAGCAAAAATTTTTTAATGATACATTGTTTTCTCTCTCATCCTTGGTTGAAGCAGCTTATTTTCATTAAAAATTATTTTCTGCTATACAATTATGTTTGATAATACCATGAACATTTTTAGAATTATTGTCCAATTTAGAAATACCTCTCTCTAGTTTCTCATTTGTCATCTATAGGGTTTGGTATAATTTCTCAGATGTTTCAGGTTTGGTACATTCCAAATGTTATTTCAGCTCTAATTACAAATTTCTGGAGTAAAGCAACATAGGACACATCCATTCACAATCACAATTACTATCCTTATATGTTTGTGCCACATCATGGGTGAGTTCACATAGCAAGCAGATGGTATAGGAATATTCTAGAAGCCATCTGCACACCAGTACTGCCATAAATCTGCAGATGGTGACTGCAGCCATGAAATTAAAAGATGCTTACTCCTTGGAAGAAAAGTGATGAGCAATCTAGATAGTATATTCAAAAGCAGAGACATTACTTTGCCAACAAAGGTCTGTCTAGTCAAGGCTATGGTTTTTCCTGTGGTCATGTATGGATGTGAGAGCTGGACTGTGAAGAAGGCTGAGTGCTGAAGAATTGATGCTTTTGAACTGTGGTGTTGGAGAAGGCTCTTGAGAGTCCCTTGGACTGCAAGGAGATCCAACCAGTCCATTCTGAAGGAGATCAACCCTGGGATTTCTTTGGAAGGAATGATGCTAAAGCTGAAACTAGTACTTTGGCCACCTCATGTGAAGAGTTGACTCATTGGAAAAGACTGATGCTGGGAGGGATTGGGGGCAGGAGGAGAAGGGGACAACAGAGGATGAGATGTCTGGATGGCATCACAGACTCAATGGACGTGAGTCTGAGTGAACTCCGGGAGTTGGTGATGGACAGGGAGGCCTGTCATGCTGTGATTCATGGGGTCACAAAGAGTTGGACACGACTGAGCAACTGAACTGACTGAACTGACTGACTACATCGCTATTGGTGCTAAGCCCATAATTTTCTCACTAAAACCTAAATAAATTTGTTCATACTCAGCTTCCCCTGTCAAGTCACAAAAGTACTCATGACCAATCCGCAGCCCCACTTGATTGATAGAGGTGAGATGCGACAGAGGAAAATTAGAGTAGATAGAGACAACAGTCTCAATGAATTATAACTTTTGCAAACTTATAGAAATATGTGATTGATCATGGGAACATATTGAATGAGAGGTGCCTTCAATTATGGGCTCCATTGACTACATGTTTCTGTTTCTCCACGAGGAATGTGTTCAATAGAAAAGAAGCACTGTTTATTTCTATCATGACCTGTGAACTATGACATTGCCTGTACTACTATTTTGCATTTTGATTTTTTCTTAGTGGTCTATACCATGTGGACAAGCACGAGCTTGCCATGATTGTGGGAGTTAGGCTAGGCCTTGTGTCTATGCCTGGATTTTTTTTTTTTTTCCTCCCCAGTAAAAACTATTATAAGAATTAGAGATACTGGTTGTGGATTTGAAAGACTAAATCCTGGCTGCCCGTTTTCTATCTGTGTGACGTTGGAAATGTCATTTCCTTCCGTTTTAGTCCTTCATCTTGGACTGTCTCCTGGGTTACTTGGTCTTTCTCACTACACAAAGTTTTCTAAGTATATAGTCTATAGTTTGAGCACAAATACACCTCTGATACCTCACAAATTGCATGCAGTTGGCACAAATGTTTGTTGAATGATAGTGAATGAATAACTACTATTATAGTTGAATGAAGTGATCAGAGAAGTGAATAATCATTGAGAACTGGTTGTGACTAAGAACTCAAGAGGGACATATTTAACACAGCCCAAAGCACAGTAGAGGGTCAGTTGAATAACTTTCAAAAAGGGGGAGATATTAATCGGAACCTCTGAAGCATGGAGGCTTCCCTCATTGCTCAGTTGGTAAATCAACGCAGGAGACCTGGGTTCGATTCCTGGGTCGGGAAGATTCCCTGGAGAAGGAAATGGCAACACACTCCAGTATTCTTGTCTGGAGAATCCCATGGACAGAGGAGCCTGGCAGGCTACGGTCCATGGGGTTGCAAGAGTCCGACATGACTTAGCGACTAAACCACCATCCCCTGAAGCAAGAATAGGGATGGACTTACAGGAAGAGTCAGGCATTCTCAGTGGAAGGCACACTACATGACAAACGAGTAGAGAGACACAGAAGAAAAAACAGTGTTCTAGATCTATAGTGTGAGATGCACGGGGACGATAGTGGGCAATGAAGTGAAGAGGCAGGCAGGAGCCAGATCTCAAAGGACCTTGATAATACCAAGTTCAGTTCAGTTCAGTTCAGTAGCTCAGTCATGTCTGATTCTTTGCAAACCCATGAACCACAGCCCGCCAGGCCTCCCCATCCATCACCAACTCCCGGAGCTACCCAAACCCATATTCATTGAGTTGGTGGTGCCATCCACCCATTTCATCCTCTGTCGTCCCCTTCTCCTCCTGCCCTCAATCTTTCCCAGCATTGGAGTCTTTTCAAATGAGTCAGCTCTTCACATCAGGTGGCCAAAGTATTGGAGTTTCAGCTTCAACATCAGTCCTTCCAATGAACACCCAGGACTGATCTCCTTTAGGATGGACTGGTTGGATCTCCTTGCAGTCCAAGGGACTCTCAAGAGCCTTCTCCAACACCACAGTTCAAAAGCATCAATTCTTCGGCCCTCAGATTTCTTTATTGTCCAACTCTCACATCCATACACGATCACTGGAAAAACCATAGCTTTGACTAGACAGACCTTTGTTGGCAAAGTAATGTCTCTGCTTTTGAATATACTATCTAGGTTGCTCATCACTTTTCTTCCAAGGAGTAAGTGTCTTTTAATTTCATGGCTGCAGTCACCATCTGCAGTGATCTTGGATCTCCCCAAAATAAAGTCAGCCACTGTTTCCCCATCTATTTCCCATGAAGTGATGGGACCAGATGCCATGATCTTCGTTTTCTGAATGTTGAGTTCTAAGCCAACTTTTTCACTCTCCTCTTTCACTTTCATCAAGAGGCTCTTTAGTTCCTCTTCACTTTCTGCCATAAGGGTGGTGTCATCTGCATATCTGAGGTTACTGATATTTCTCCTGGCAGTCTTGATTCCAGCTTGTGCTTCTTGCAGCCCAGCATTTCTCATGATGTACTCTGCATAGAAGTTAAATAAGCAGGGTGACAATATACAGCCTTGATGCACTCCTTTTCCTATTTGGAACCAGTCTGTTGTTCCATGTCCAGTTCTCACGGTTGCTTCCTGACCTGCATATAGGTTTCTCAAGAGGCAGGTCAGGTGGTCTGGGATTCCCATCTCTTGAAGAATTTTACACTGTTTATTGTGATCCACATAGTCAAAGGCTTTGGCATAGTCAATAAAGCAGAAATAGATGTTTTTCTGGAACTCTCTTGCTTTTTCCATGATCCAGTGGATATTGGCAATTTGATCTCTGGTTCCTCTGCCTTTTCTAAAACTAGCTTGAACATCTGGAAGTTCATGGTTCACGTATTGTTGAAGTTTGGCTTGGAGAATTTTGAGCATTACTTTACTAGCGTGTGAGATGAGTGCAATTGTGCGGTAGTTTGAGCATTCTTTGGCATTGCCTTTCTTTGGGATTGGAATGAAAACTGACCTTTTCCAGTCCTGTGGCCACTGCTGAGTTTTCCAAATTTGCTGGCATATTGAGTGCAGCACTTCCACAGCATCATCTTTCAGGATTTGANCAATAAAGCAGAAATAGATGTTTTTCTGGAACTCTCTTGCTTTTTCCATGATCCAGTGGATATTGGCAATTTGATCTCTGGTTCCTCTGCCTTTTCTAAAACTAGCTTGAACATCTGGAAGTTCATGGTTCACGTATTGCTGAAGTTTGGCTTGGAGAATTTTGAGCATTACTTTACTAGCGTGTGAGATGAGTGCGATTGTGCAGTAGTTTGAGCATTCTTTGGCATTGCCTTTCTGTGGGATTGGGATGAAAACGGACCTTTTCCAGTCCTGTGGCCACTGCTGAGTTTTCCAAATTTGCTGGCATATTGAGTGCAGCACTTTCACAGCATCATCTTTCAGGATTTGAAACAGCTCAACTGGAATTCTGTCACCTCCCCTAGCTTTGTTCTTACCAATGCTTTCTAAGGTCCACTTAACTTCACATTCCAGGATGTCTGGCTCTAGGTGAGTGATTACACCATTGTGATTATCTTGGTCATGATCTTTTTTGTACAGTTCTTCTGTGTATTCTTGCCACCTCTTGTTAATATCTTCTGCTTCTGTTAGGTCCATACCATTTCTGTCCTTTACTGAGCCCATCTTTGCATGAAATTTTCCCTTGGTAGCTCTAATTTTCTTGAAGAGATGTCAAGTCTCTCCCATTCTATTGTTTTCCTCTATTTCTTTGCATTGATCGCTGAGGAAGGCTTTCTTATCTCTTGCTAGTCTTTGGAACTCTGCATTCAAATGGGTATATCTTTCCTTTTCTCCTTTGCTTTGCTTCTTTTCTTTTCACAGCTATTTGTAAGGCCTCTTCAGACAGCCATTTTGCATTTCTTTTTCTTGATAATGGTCTTGATCCCTGTCTCCTGTACAATGTCATGAAACTCCGTCCATAGTTCATCAGGCACTCTATCAGATCTAGTCCCTTAAATCTACTTCTCACTTCCAGTGTATAATCATAAGAGATTTGATTTAGGTCCTAGTCTAGTGGTTTTCCCCACTGTCTTCAATTTACGTTTGAATACCAAGTTACTTATAAGTTAATAGAAGTCGCTGGCTGGTTTTAAGTACAGGAAGGACAAATCCAACTTATCTGCTATAACTATTTTTCACCTCTTGGCTTAGGTACCCAAGGAGCAGTTTTTGCTTGAATCATCCTAGTAAGTCCTGTCTTCACAGACTCTATTAACCCCTTAAATGCATAATCAGTCTATTAATAAAATGATTCAAAATTGTTATCTTGCTACCCTTTCCTTTTTTGATATTAAACATGTTTTCGCCAGATTAAAATTTGCTTTTATCACATAGGCAAAGCTGGCAGGTTACATTTAAAGCAAGATAAATAGCATGGCATATCTTATTTTAGTTAAATGATTTTTGCAGTATCTAACTTAAATATATTATCCTTAACTCTTGAGATATAAAAGTTCACAGTAAACTCTGAAAAAATCATGGAAATTTATGTTAGTGAAACTTTTGCTGTTGCCTCATGAGTTTGATATATATCATCTATGAGTTTAATAAATTTCACTGACACCTGCCTCCTTTAATAAACATTCCTTTGAGCTTTATGTGAAAGTCACGAACTGGATCATCTGTGTCCTCCTGCCATCTACTGGTCGTAGTTGAGAACACATATCTACATCACTGGTCTTTGGGAAATGATTTGTGTTGATGAATGTTGTGAAATTAAATCCATTTGTAGAAAACAGGGGTGAAGCAGTCAGTGATTCATCCATAGGCAATATTGAGAAGTTTCTTTCCCTTTTTTATTATAAGAATCTCTCAACCTGCCGTTATTCATCCTGAGTTTCTGGTGATGGAAGATTCTTCATTTGCGTGATTTCACTTGTGCTCCCCATGTGCTTTGGGGAAACATCTCCCTTCAGTCATACCATTCTCTTCCTCTCATACTTTATACTCCTCCTCAGAATGGCAATCCAGACTTCCAGTTATGTGTGACCAGTGAGATGAAGATAGTTTGCTATTGGTGTATACAGCAATGAACTTTTTAAACAGAATTTTGATTTCTTAACCTATTGCTTACACAAGTGAAGTTATAGTCACTTTGTTGGTAAGTCAACGCTGTTGATGATAAAGTGTGACATAAATGCCATGAGTACATTCTGAGTTCTGGGCATGCATGCCCCTCTCATATTTCAATGTGCACATCATAGGTTGCTTTTATTTATTTTTTTTAAGAATGCATTTGGTTTTTGTTTTGTTTTAAATGCTAAACTATCCTCTCCTTTTTGTTGTTATTCTTGCTTCTCTAATCCTAAAAATTTCTATAACCTACCTCTTAATGATGGGAGACCCTGAACTGTAACAGAGCTTTTCTTCTTCACCCATCTGCACTGGGTGCTAATCTAGGATCCATTGCTTCTTTATGAGCAACATTTGCTGAGCTCATGGTGTGTTTTTATTATTATTTAAGTTCAAGATCCACTACATGTACAGTTCAGTTATAATCCTAAAAATTTCTATAACCTACCTCTTAATGATGGGAGACCCTGAACTGTAACAGAGCTTTTCTTCTTCACCCATCTGCACTGGTGCTAATCTAGGATCCATTGCTTCTTTATGAGCAACATTTGCTGAGCTCATGGTGTGTTTTTATTATTATTTAAGTTCAAGATCCACTACATGTACAGTTCAGTTGAGTTCAGTCGCTCAGTCGTGTCCAACTCTTTGCGACCCCATGAATTGCAGCACGCCAGGCCTCCCTGTCCATCACCAACCCCCGGAGTTCACTCAGACTCACTCCCACCGAGTCCGTGATGCCATACAGCCATCTCATCCTCTGTGGTCCCCCTCTCCTCCTGCCCCTAATCCCTCCCAGCATCAAAGTCTTTTCCAATGAGTCAACTATTCACATAAGGTGGCCAAAGTACTGGAGTTTCAGCTTTAACATCATTCCTTCCAAAGAAATCCCAGGGCTGATCTCCTTCAGAATGGGCTGGTTGTATCTCCTTGCAGTCCAAGGGACTCTCAAGAGTCTTCTCCAACACCACAGTTCAAAGGCATCAATTCTTCGGTGCTCAGCCTTCTTCACAGTCCAACTCTCACATCCATACATGACCACTGGAAAAACCATAGCCTTGACTAGACAGACCTTAGTCAGCAAAGTAATGTCTGTGCTTTTGAATATGCTGTCTAGGTTGGTGGGTTAATTAAAAAAATCACCTATACACAGAACTACTCCATATTCAAGTTGTTATGCATATGAAGTACTAATGAACAAATAAAGCTGGGAATAAAACATGACTAAAATAACGGTTGGTAGAAATTTCCTGTTCTTTTTTGCCTATTTACTTTGCTGTCTTAAAATCATTTCTCCTCTCTGATCCTTTATTCTTAGTTTGCCTCATTCTGTTTTCTAGGATTAGAGCCTCTTTGCTTTCTTCTGAGATTGGTGCCATGTAAAGACAGGGAAACCACCCAGAGATGAAACAGACTGGCACAGATGAGCTAGTTGGGTAAAGACTTCTTCCTCCTGAAAGTGTGATTCTTTCTAGACACATATAGTCTAAATTAATAAAATCATGGAATTGGATAGTTGAACCAAAGAGGTTATTTTTTTTTTTGCAACCCATTGTCTTTGAGCAGAGAGCAGAGGTGAGGAAATGGACACAGGTGGGAAAGTTTAAAAAGTGAGATTGACCATATTATAAGAAGGAACAGTATGGAGAACTAGGGTAAGAAAGATCTTCAACATAGAGCACTTGCCAGTGAGGAAAAGTCAATATATCTACAAAAAAGTCCATAAAATACTTTGACTACAAAAAGGAAGAAGAAAGGAATAGAGGAATCTAAAGACAATTTATGTCCCTTATCTAGACTGAGATTCATTTGATTTCCTAATTCATCAGCTTAATTTTGAAATAAGATGATTCTCTAGTGTCATTCTTTGTTGATTTTTTAAAAATTGAAATATAGTTGGGGTACAATATTATGTTAGTTTCACATGTATAAGGTAGTGATTCAACATTTAAATACATTATGAAATGGTCACCACTATAAATCTAATAAGCATCTGTCCCCATAGAAAGTGATAACATTGACCATATTTCTTGTGCTGTATTTTACATACCCATGACTTTCATTGTTGTTGTTCATTCGCTCAGTTGTGTCCGATTCTTTGCGACACTATGTACTGCAGCATTGCCAGGCTTCTCTGTCCTTCACCATCTCTCGGAGCTTGCTCAAACTCTTGTTGATTGAGTTGGTTATGTCATCCAACCCTTTCATCCGCTGTCGTCCCCTTCTCTTCCTGCCTTCAATCTTTCCCCACAATCAGGGTCTTTTCCAGTGAATTGGCTCTTAGCATCAGGAGGCCAAAGTACTGGAGTTTCAACTTCAGCATCAGTCCTTCTAATGAATATTCAGAGTTGATTTCCTGTAGGATTGACTAATTTGATCTCCTTGCCGTCCGAGGAACTCTCAAGAGTCTTCTCCAACACCACAGTTTGAAAGCATCCATTCTTTGGTGCTCAGCCTTCTTTACAGTCCAACTCTCACATCTGTACAGGACTACTGGAAAAGCCATAGCTTTGACTTATATGGACCTTTGCTGCTAAAGTAACATCTCTTTTTTATATGCTCTTTAGGTTTGCCATAGCTTTTCATCCAAGGAGCAGGAGTCTCTTAATTTCATGGCTGCAGTCATTGTCACAGTGATTCTGGAGTCCAAGAAAAATCCTCCAAGCCAGACTTCAACAGTATGTAAGCCTAGAACTTCCAGATGTACTAGCTGGATTTAGAAAAGGCAGAGGAACCAGAGGTCAAATTGCCAACATTGGTTGGATCATAGAAAAAGCTAGAGAATTCTAGAAAAACATCTGCTTCATTGACTATGCTAAAACCTTTGACTATGTGGATCACAACAAACTGCAGAAAATTCTTCAAGAGATGGGAATATCAGACCACCTTGCCTGCCTCTTGTGAAACCTGTATGCAGGTCAGGAAGGAACAGTTAGAACCGAACATTTGGAACAACAGATGGTTCCAAATTGGAGGATTTTGTGCATTACTTTGCTAGCTTGTGAGATGAGTGCAATTGTGTGGTAGTTTGAACATTCTATGGCATTGCCCTCCTTTGGGTTTGGAATGAAAAACTGACCATTTCCAGTCCTGTGTTCACTCCTGAGTCTTCCAAATTTGCCGGCATATTGAGTGCCAGCACTTTCGCATTGTTTTGACCCAGGGCAGTGACCTCCACCAGAGACTGACTGAGTTGACTTGGTTTTGAGTGTTTGAGGGTCTCCTGTGGAAGTATGGGTCAGCAGTGGCTTGCCACGGGGGCAGGGGCTCTGGCTGCAGCAATCCTGGGAGGCGCAGCATGTGGCATAAGTCTTCTTAGAGAAGGTTGCCATTAGCTCCACTACAGAGCTGCGGAGCAGACAACCCACAAACTGGAGAATAATTATACCAAAGGAGTTCTTGCACTGTGGCAAAAGCTCTAGGGCCCACAATAGATTTCCCAAACTGGGGACCTGGCAAAGGGCCTGAGAACCATCAGGGAATTTGACTTTGAAGGCCAGTGGGATTTGATTACAGAAATTCCACAGGACTGGGGAAACAGAGACTCTTGGAGGACAGAAACAAATCTTATGTGCACAGGACCCAGGAGAAGGGAACAGTGACCCACTCAGAGGGAGATGGGAGGGGGGTTCAGGATGGGGAACATGTGTACGTCTGTGGTGAATTCATGTTGATGTGTGGCAGAACCAATACAATATTGTAAATTAATTAGCCTCCAATTAAAATAAATAAATTTAAATTAAAAAATAAAAGAGAGAGAGAGAGAGAGACTGAGCCAGATATGCCTATGAGTGTCCCGAAGTCTCTGGTGGAGGCATGGGTCTACTGTGGGGTTAGGGGTACTGACTAAAACAGTCTTGAGAGGCCTGGCATGCTTGCAAAAGGTCTTTTGAAGGAGGTTGCCATTACTACCATTAGTCTTACTACAGAGAGGGAACATAGCTCCACTCATCAGCAAAAAATTGGATTAAAGATTTACTAGCATGGCCTTGAGAGTCCCTTGGACTGCAAGGAGATCCAACCAGTCCATTCTGAAGGAGATCAACCCTGGGATTTCTTTGGAAGGAATGATGCTAAAACTGAAGCTCCAGTACTTTGGGCACCTTATGCGAAGAGTTGACTAATTGGAAAAGACCCTGATGCTGGGAGGGATTGGGGGCAGGAGGAGAAAGGGACGACCGAGGATGAGATGGCTGGATGGCATCACGGACTCGATGGACGTGAGTCTGAGTGAACTCCGGGAGTTGGTGATGGACAGGGAGGCCTGGCGTACTGCGATTCATGGGGTCGCAGAGTCGGACACGACTGCGCGACTGAACTGAACTGAACTGAGCATGCCCTTTTCTATGCAGATCAGGAAGCAACAGTTAGAACTGGACATGGAACAACAGACTGGTTTCAAATAGGAAAAGGAGTACGTCAAGGCTGTATATTGTCACCCTGCTTCTTTAACTTCTTTGCAGAGTACATCATGAGAAACACTGGGCTGGAAGAAGCACAAGCTGGAATCAAGATTGCCGGGAGAAATATCAATCACCTCAGATATGCAGATGATACCACCCTTATGGCAGAAAGTGAAGAAGAACTAAAAAGCCTCTTGATGAAAGTGAAAGAGGAGAGTGAAAAAGTTGACTTAAAGCTCAATATTCATAAAATGAAGATCATGGCATCTGGTCCCAACACTTCCTGGGAAATGGGGAAACAGTGGAAACAGTGGCTGACTTTATTTTTTTGGGCTCCAAAATCACTGCAGATNTCCAGGTTCGATGCATGATACAGGGTGCTGAGGCCTGGTGCACTGGGATGATCCAGAGGGATGGGATGGGGAGGGAGGTGGGAGGGGGGTTCAGGATGGGGAACACATGTATACTCATGGCAGATTCATGTCAATGTATGGCCAAACCAATACAATATTGTGAAGTAAACAAAATAAAAAAAAATCAATAAAGTTCACATGAAAAATGAACAATCTAGGATAGCCAGGAAACTTCTGAAGGAGAAGGCAATGAGGTGGGACTATGCTAGATATTAAAATCTAATGTAAAACTAAATAATTAAAACAGTGTGGTACACTAAATGGAGTCCAGAGATAGAACTAAATTTTTTTGCATATTTAGTATGTGCTAAAATAGTATGTAGGAAAAAATAAAGTAGATGATAAACCTGATCTGTCTCTCCATGGGAGCACAGAGGAAAAGGCCATGTGAGGACACAGCCAGAAGGTAACCATCTGCAAGACAAGGAGAAAGGTCTCAGTAGAAATCAACCTTGTTGATACCTTGATCTTGGATTTCTAGCCTGGAGAAAATAAATTTCCATTGTTTAAGCCAAAAAAAAAAAAAAAAAAAAAAGAGAGAGAGAGAGAGAAACAGTAGGAAGTCAAGGGACTTTATCTAGATTGGGGGAAAACAAAGAGACATTATAGTCAAATGCCATATGTGAAACTTGTGCAGAACCTGGATGGAAAAATGTAAATGAAAACCTATAAAGTACATTTATGTACAACTGGGGTAACTTAGGTAGGGACTCTATAATGTTTTAGAATTAATGTTGACTTTCTTAGGTGAGGTACTACTTTGTTGAGTGGTGAGGTAGCATGGTGTCTGCAGCCTATTTTGGGATGGTTTAACAAAAAAAAAGAAGTATTTATGTGTAAGGAAAAGAAAAATAGTAAAATGCATATCCAAATATCAAAGCTGCTGAATATAAATGAATCAGTTTCTGTTCAATTCAGTCACTCAGTCATGTCCGACTCTTTGCGACCCTTGGACTGCAGCACATCAGGCTTCCTTGTCCTTCACTATCTCCTGGAGCTTGCTCAAACTCATGTCCATTGAGTCAGTGATGCCATTCAACCATCTCGTCCTCTGTCATCCTCTTCTTCTCCTGCCTTCAATCTTTGCCATCATTAGGATCTTTTCTAATGAGGAGGCTCTTCACATCAGAAAGATTGAGATGACATTAAATATTATTTTTGCTTGCTGGTATTTCTGCATATGTGTGTGTGTTTACATACTAATGATGCAGATATGAGCTATGTAAATCACAAAATTTTTGATAAGATTCAGTCAGTTCAGCAAAATTTGGGAGAAGGTAGTAAAAATGTGGAAGCAGCAATCCCATGAATCTCCAGAAGGACATGATACAGCCATGTTATTTCTGACTTCTGAATGACCAGCCAATTGGTTAGAACTAATTAGCCTTCATCGAGGATTATAGAAGCAGATTATAAAAGCAGAGACAGGCTAATAAGCAACAGATCTATCATCTCCTTAATCCCTCCTCCAAATAAAAAGTTCATTCTTACTTTCAAAATTCCCAAGCAATCACAAAAGTGGAAGTGAGGATAGGGTGAGATGTAGTATGAAAGCTCTTAAAAACAATTGCTTTTCCTTTCTCACCAAGGCTTAGCTTAAGTAAGTAAGTAAAGTCACTCAGTCGTGTCCGACTCTTTGTGACCCCATGGACTGCAGCCCACCAGCCTCCTCAGTCCATGAGATTCTCCAAGCAAGAATACTGGAGTGGGTTGCCATTTCCTTCTCCAGGGGATCTTCCCGACCCAGGGATCGAACCCAGGTCTCCCACATTGGAGGCAGACGCTTTAACCTCTGAGCCACCAGGGAAGGCTTAGCTTACTTTAGGTTTATTCCACTAATTTTCCCTTTATTTAGCTTCAGAGCTATTATATAGCTATTAAATAATAACTTTCCTCCTGGTTAAAATCCATTTGTGCAACCGGGGTAGACCACACAGAATTTTCTAGTTATTATTGTTCATCGTTCTCATTCAATTAAGAAGCCTAAGTTTCTGAATCAAACATACCTGATTATAAATCTGTTACTTATTAGCTTTGTAGCCTTGTAGTCTCCATCTACAAAGAGAGATCAATATAATACCCATTTTATAGGCTGTTGATTAAAAGCCTAAGCTCCGAAGCTGAGCTTGCAAGGTTTTTATTCGAGCCCCACCATTTCACTACTTATCAGCTATGTGATCTTGCAAGTTACTTACCCTCTCTGGGCACCAGTTTTTCCTGACTGTAAAGTAGAATAATAATGATATGACTTATTTTATGGGGCTTTTGAGGATTAAATATTAATAAGCAATACAAATGTAAATATTACTAAAAACTTACTATGAGCTATATTCTGTGCTGAGTGATTTATATGTGTTAACATATCCAAAGCATATACAAAGGCCCTGACTGGTGTATTTGAGAAAACAGGTGGCCAACGTGACTGCTATGTAGAGAGCAAGGGGAAAAGTGGTACAAAATTACATATTTGAGATAGGGAAAAGTCAGATCATTCTTTTTGTAAGCTATATTTTATGTGAAAGTGAAAGTCACTCAAGTCGTATGGACTCTTTCCGACCCCATAGACTATTCAGTTCATGGAATTCTCCAGGTCACAATACTGGAGTGAGTAGCTTTTCCCTTCTCCAGAGGATCTTCCCAACCCAGGGATCGAACCCAGGTATCCCCCTTTGCAGGCAGATTCTTTATCAGTTGAGTTACAAGGGAAGCACATATTTTATGTGAAGCATCATATAACACCTTTGAATGGTATTAAGCCTGAAGTATACTCTTCTTCAGGCCTCCCTGGTAGTACTAATGTAAAGAACCTGGCAAGGAGACATGAGCGGTGGGTTTGATCCTTGGGTTGGGAATATCCCCTGGAGGAGGGCATGGCAACCAACTCCAGTATTCTTGCCTGGGGAATCCCATGGACAGGGGAGCCTGGCAGGGCTCCACGAGGTTGCAGAGTTGGACATGACTGAAGTGACTTCACACAGCACAGCATACTTTATTCAAGAATGATATCCAATCATATTAAAAGCTGTTAAGAGGTGTTACTAACGTGATGACTAAGAAAACAGAGTGTAGTTCATTTGTCTAATATAGAGGCAATAAGTGATCTTTAAGAATCAAGGGCTCTTATATGGGAATCTGTATAGTAAAGCTCTAGCATATCTCTAGTTGTAACACCTGTAATGCTTAAGAAAGAGAATTTGTTCATATCTGTTTTGGTGTGGCACTAACTTGAAGGGCAAGATATTACATGACTTCTGTAAATCACTTACAGTTCTTTGATTCTAGGATGTTCATCCTTTTGTATGTTTGCAATTATTTTAATGAAAGAAAAATCTTAATCATAGCATTACTATTGTTTATTATAAAGCAGCTGTTATTTCCATGTAAAGCCCTACATGGATTCTTTATGTAATGGAAGTTTGATCAATTCTTTACCTAAGCATTTTTATTTCAGAGAACTGATGGACAGGGTGAGACTCATAGAATATAAAATTCATCACTGCATAATACCCATTCAAATGGTAATAATAATTAATTCTCAGGTACCTATCATCCCTATTTTGGAGGAGTAATTTATTCATGCCTTCTATTTTCTTTTCCTACTACTGTTCATTCTTTGGCAATTTCACTGTTCATTAGCATATCTATCAGATAGTGAACAAGAAAAGCAAGGAAAATAATTCAAAACAAATCAGATTGTTTTATTATTCATCACCAGATCTCAAAAAGCAGCTGTAGGAAGAGATTGGAAATTAATTTTTGAATGGATATTTTGGATTATCTCAGTCATAGCTGATGCCTATGAATCACAAAAATAATCAACTTTATTACTGACAAAACTAAATCTATTGTTTTTGATTTTATATATTTGCTACACCTGTCTTTAAATAGTACAAATAACAGAATAGTCCATAAATATTTCACTGTCATTCAATTGCAGCAATATTTATTAAACTTTAAAATTTTTCTGTAGATGTAGAATGTCTACCGCAGAACTAGAAAAAACTAAAGATGCATTGTATGGTCATTGCCCTCAGGGAGTTTATGAACCACCTAGGGAACCTGATTTACACACTTAAAACAAATGATAAGAAAAGACAGCAAACTATTGAGTGTGTCACTCAATATCAATGATAAAGCTAAAATGTGTATTAATGAATAAATAAGAAAATATAAAACTTATGTGACACACTATATCTCATTTCTAAAATTAACCATTATTGGTACTTCCATTCTAATGATGACTCTATTAGTAACAGAATCTAGTGATTAGAGATAGTTTCTTTGTCTTTCAAGTTTGGAATCAACTGAGACTTTGCTGATTGGTTCAAATTATATTTTTATTATAGAAAACATCATTCTTTTAACAGATTAGACAAGTTTAGCTTTTTGATGGAATTAAATGTTCTGACCTATTTTTTTTTTTTTCCTAGGGAGCAAACTCTTAAAAATACAAAAAAAAAATAAAGCAACATTATTATGCACAAATAGTTGTTTTCCTTTGAATTTTTCTTGACTATAAAATTTATCACTTGGTTTGAGACAGCAGTATATTGGTGAAATATAGTTTACAATATTTTACTAAGTTATTTGGTTAATAGGTCACATTATCTGAAGTTCTGAATAATTAGTACATATAAACATTTATCATATACATATATTCTGTGAAAAAAGGATTCTTTGTATTATATATTCTTCCCATTCTCCCTCCTTTTAATGACTAATAGACTAATCTTCCTAAAATAATACAGTAAATCCTGAAGTCTATGAGAAAGCAATGAGAAAATGCCTAATGTTTACAAAATTATAGCAAAATATGACTACCTATCAAATAAAAAGATCACATATTGTCATGAGATAAGAAATATCTGAACTTTGACGCACAGAAGGATTTTATTTTATTTTTTTTTAAGATTGAGACTTCTGGAGATTGTGTTCCCTAAACTGTGAGTGTTATATATGATGATAAGGAGGGCCAAGGGATAGATTCTATCCAGCTATTGATTTGTCAGAAAGAGATATCCAGATACCTAAAAAAATGTTTTCTGCTTTTTGACCTTCCTCAGAAAATGTAAATGGCATGGTTGCCATCCTTTCCCGCACCCTTCTTCATCATCCACATTAAAAAAATAAAATAGAATAGGAAACAAAATTAACACATTATTCACCAAGTATTCATTGATACTTACGCTATATAATTCTCCTTTAACATTTTGTTAAAATTACTAGTTGGCTTAGTTAAAATAATCTGCTTCAAATACCCAGTTAAAAAGCAAACTTAAATATATCTTGTATTACTTCTAAGTCTGTCTATACAAAATCTAAACAACCCATAGCAAAATGAAAATTTCAGTCAACCTAACTGTTTAGACTGCGTGATGCCAAATTAGCAGTTTGAATTTTCCCCATTGAGTTGACCAGATGTTTTAAGCATTATGCAGACACTGCCTAAGTATTCAACCACTTACTATCAGATGATTGTATCAGAGGGTGGGAAGTCACATGCCTAGCCACACCCATATAGCAGTAATACACACTTTGCCTAAAGTGAAGCACACTGTATAATTTTATGATGTTATGTCAGCAGCCATATTTTATCTTGCATAGGAATTATGAGGACACACTGCAGTCACATAAAACAGAATCTCATTTTACCTAAGTCCTGATGAATTAAGGTAATTTTTTGTGCAAAATTTTCACATGTGTTAAAATGCCTAGAATATGTAAATATGTAGTTATATATATGCATATATACATATACTTATATATGTGTATATATACATATACATATATATATGTATACTTCTTTGAATTAGTAATCTGAAGATTTTTCTAATGATAGAATTGTGAGCTGCAGACTGAATTTTTTTTAATGTGATGATAGATTTACAATTCAAGGGAACATAAATGCCCTAAAAACCAGCTGTCTACCTGACTGATCCAAGAAAATGAACACTGAAAACAAACAGCTGCCCTATAATAGACTTTGTGGTAAAACTGATCACCCTGAGCATAATGGATTTATTTTCTTTTGTGCTTATTATGAACTTGGCAAACTGTCTCGGTGTAAATACTTAAATGTAACAATGAAGAGAAACAGCAATGGCCCAACATCTAAAATAGAGCCAGAACTATTTTCTGGGAAAATTGAGGATTTTCAATTTACAAGTTTTCTTTTACAATTATTTAGGGATCTCTTTATCCTTAAGTTTCTGTTAAGCCTAATTCAAGGATGGAAGCATCTTGTGAAGTACAAAGGAAAAGAAAAAGAAGTGAGAGACATGGTGGTGGGGTGAGGGATAGTTAGAATAGAAGGAGTGAGGGGAGAGAAGAAAAAGGAGGGAAGGAGAAGAAAGGAGAGGAGAAGAGAGGGAGAGGAATCAGCAGAATAGTAAAGTAGCATTGGCATTCTTCAAGTGTGGTATTATAAGCAAGCATGACCTCAGATGTCAAATGAAACCCGGTTTACCCTTTTCAAAGTAGTCAAGGAGTCTTGGATACAGAGCAAGGTTAAATGATTTCTAGTGATCCCATATGCAAAAGTACTCAATATGCCCATTTTTCTTCTTGAATTTAACACCATTTCCCCAAGCTTTCTTGGTTGCATACTTGCTAGCACTGTAATATGCTGAAGGCAATTCCTTTAAGTCTTAAAGTTCTCTCTTTTAAAAATGACATTGCTAATAAGGAAGCTTTTAGAGCAAAGGAACATGGGCTCAGGTAAACATGTTAGTGCTGTTCTATAAGGTTTGGGTATCAGAAATTCTAAATTAACAAAAATTCTATTAGGGCATCTGCTTATAAGCAGCCTATAAGGAAAATCAGTGAACCATAAAAAAATCAATACCACGTCCTGATTTTATGCAATAAAATTCAGATCATGAGGTCTATGATGCTTGGGAGTACCAACAATTACATGTACTTTCTTATTTCTGCCATATCTTGTCCCCCCACAAAAGATTTCTACTGGTTTTTAATGAGAGCTACAGATGCTTTATAATAATTACAGCCAATGAAAATTGGCAACAACCAATAATAGATAGAGGTTGGTACGGAGGTGGAAGAAATACTTGGCTTCCTGGCAACAAGGTAAAGAAAGGAAAATTAATGGACTAACTCTCATTCTCTAATAGAAAGAAACAATACACATTTTCAGATAAGACAAATTGTGTCAAAGCCCTCATCTTTGGGATAAAATATTGCTGTGATCTTTGACATCCCATTTATGTAAGAAGCATTAGGCAAAGAAATATTGTCTTGGATAATGTTACAAAATTAAAGCACAAGGACAGTCTTTACATGCTTTTCAGCAGTGACTAAGAGTAAGACTAAAGAGAAAACATGAAACTGTGTATTTGCTGAGGCATTTCTATGGAACTATAATAGCATTATTTAAATATGAACAGTCTGACAATCTGATTTGGTAGAAAGCTACAGCATAGAGTTCTAACTAGTACCTTCTTTATTTCAGTGGCTTTTAACTCTGATACTCGTTAAAATAATCTGGAGACCTTTAATAATATACATTTTTGGTTCTGATTCTCTAATATGCCATTTCAGTATGGTTGAGATGGAGCTAAGTATTTTTAAATATCTTTCTCTGGTTGGCTCTTTGGCATCCTTATTCTCTGGGTTTCCTCAAAATGTAATCAATATTTTTATGTCTCCTGTAAGTATTATGTTTTCCTGGTGGTATTTTATTATCATTTGTTTCTTCTTCCTCTGGTTCCCAAGAAGATATATTATAGACATTTTTTCCAGGTGACATCTAGGAATCCAAACTTTCAGAACTGTAAAATTTTACATGATAGATATAGCATTGGCATGAGTTCCTAGAAACTCTACATGGTGGCATGGCTTAAAATTTTTTTCATCAAGTACACCAATTAAAGTATAAAAAAGAGAGTTAATTTAAATACATTTTGTACCCTGTGCTGGTAATTATATCACCTTATATCACATTGTATTTGTTATCCCATGTAACCACCAGAGCAATTCTGGGATAGTTATAGCCCCCAATTTTACATATGTAAAGCTTAGACTCATAAAAGTAGTGAAGCTGAGATTTAGCTATGTTTAGAACCAAAGATCATTTGTTTGTCTTCCCTGTTGCTTCTATTGTAGATAATATGGTGTGCTACTACTTACTATAAGTTCATGATGATAACTGATAGCACAGTTTAAAATCAGAGCAAAAAGGTATACAGTGCTCCTTTTTTTCTAAGCAAGAACAAAAATAAATTATTTATTTGATTCTTAAATTTATTTATTAATCCATTGCTCTTGCAAGCCTATGATAACTAAGATTGCTTCTCCATCATCCTGCCGATGATCCTTTGATCATTTTATGGGGGTAGAGATTCTGTTTGCAATTGAGAAATGGAACCAACAGACAATACCCAAGTGTTAAAAATGAAAACACATAGCAAATAAAAACCTTGATTGAAAAATTTTGAAATACCAAAAAAGTCTTTAAAATCTCATTAATAAACAATTACAAAAGAGCCAGAATTTAAATAGATCTTGTTAATTGTGTTTATCTCAGTGTGATGCCATGTCAGAAAGCCTAAAGCAAATGTATTTTGTTAAAAGTACTGCTGGCACAGCAGGCCCTGAACATTAAAAAGGAAGCTTGTCATTATGGGGCTGTAACTGAGAGAGGAGACTAACATGGGTCTAAATCATTAATATTATATCTTAAACTGGAAATGCTGCATTTTAAAGCTATTTATGTCCAACAAAACTCCCTACCATCTTACATTCATCTTAATGCTACTTTAATTGAGAATTTATAATCTGTTGAACATCAGGCGAATCACAACTTAGGGACTTGGCCTGTTAGTTATATTCAGAGTTGTAATACTAGTGCACTTGAGAGTATTACCAATATTAATTGATATAAAATGAGTTTCCCTTTGGATAAATTACTGGATATCTATAATGTAACACAGAATCTTATATTCTGAGAAATAGGATGAAAATCCTTGATAGGATATCCGAAGGAAAAACACCAATACAGTATAAAAACACATATATATGGAATTTAGAAAGATGGTAATGATAACTCTGTATGTGAGACGGCAAAAAAGACACAGATATATAGAACAGTTTTTGGACTCTGTGGGAGAGGTGAGGGTGGGATGATTTAGGAGAATGGCATTGAAACATGTATATTATCATATGTGAAATGAATCGCCAGTCCAGGTTTGATGCATGCTACAGGATGTTCAGGGCTGGTGCACTGGGATGACCCAGAGGGATGGGATGGGGAGGGAGGGAGGAGGGGTGTTCAGGATTGGGAACACATGTACACCCTTGGCAGATTCATGTCAATGTATGGCAAAAACAATACAATTTTGTAAAGTAATTAACCTCCAATTAAATAAATTTATAATAAGAAAAACAACAAAAAAAGATGATAGTACACATTATATCCTCTTTATAGGAAAATCTTCTGGATAATAGTAGTAAAGTATTAAAAATTGTAAATCTGTAAATTCACTGAAAATAGGAAAGACAATAGAAGATCAGAGCTTTGATACATATTCTAGTAGATGGAAGAAAGGTGAGACAACATTAATAGACAATCTACTCCCAGGTGGATCAGATGGTAAAGAATCTGCCTGCAGGGCAGGAGACCTGAGTTTGATCTCTGGGTTGGGAAGATTCCATGGAGAAGGGAATTGCAAACCCCTCCAGAATTGTTGCCTAGGAAATCCGATGGACAAAGGAGCCTGGGGAGCTACGGTCTATAGGGTCACAAAGAGTCAGACATGGCTGAATGAGTAACACACATTATGGTGAGAGCCAGAGCTCAGGGCATGTACAGAATGCTACAGCAGATGTTAGAGATGCTTTGACCAGAGGGGTGAAATAGGAAGAGAACTACACAGCAACAGGATTGATGATCTGCTGCAGTGGTTTCCAAGGTTGTGTGTGCTCATCCTTGGGTGTGCGTGAGGTTATTCCATGTGGTACACATAAAAAATAATGATTTCCATTTCTACTTATTGTCTATCAAAAAATAAGAAATATATGATGTCTATCAATATAAATCAATAAACAGATTTATAAACACAGTGGTCTGTGCATGTGATTAAGAAGTATATGTAATGTATATTTTGATACATTAAATATATATTATTTATCTATATAAATTAAATAAAGTATGAATTTATACTTATTTCAGTTCAGTTCAGTCGCGCAGTCGTGTCCGACTCTTTGCGACCCCATGAATCGCAGTACGCCAGGCCTCCCTGTCCATCACCAACTCCCAGAGTTCACTCAGACTCACGTCCATTGAATCCATGATGCCATCCAGCCATCTCATCCTCGGTCGTCCCTTTCTCCTCCTGCCCCCAATCCCTCCCAGCATTAGGGTCTTTTCCAATGAGTCAACTCTTCGCATAAGATGGCCAAAGTACTGGAGCTTCAGTTTTAGCATCATTCCTTCCAAAGAAATCCCAGGGTTGATCTCCCTCAGAATGGACTGGTGGGATCTCCTTGCAGTCCAAAGGACTCTCAAGAGTCTTCTCCAACACCACAGTTCAAAAGCATCAATTCTTCGGCGCTCAGCCTTCTTCACAGTCCAACTCTCACATCCATACATGACCACAGGAAAAACCATAGCCTTGACTAGATGGACCTTAGTCNACTGCTCCAGCAGAGCCACTGCACCTTACCTTTGACGAGGGGTATCTCAGAAGCCTAGAGCAGGAGGCAAAATTAAGACTTTAGCCAATCTACACATTTGACAGGTGAATAAACTGAAGCACATTCTTTCAGGAAAAATTTTAGACTCTTCAGTGTTTCATTCATGACCTGACCTGACCCTGCCTGGCAATCTCCTCACATTCCCACTCTTACCGCTTAAGTCTTCTGAAATAATAAAGTCCTCATTTTGCATAGCCTTGTTCATGAAGATGATTCTTTCTCCACTTTCCCAGAACTCAATCTAGCATTCTCTCCTTGGAGGTTTTCCTTGTCTGCTCCAGGATCCCACCTTCATCCATAGGTTTCTGCATTCCCGTATACTATCTTGTATTGACCACCAGCAAAGTGATTTTCAGGGTGTTTGTAGGTTTCTAATCATATGATTCAATTCCTCATGCATATATGTCTATCTTTTTACCATTGTTAACCATATGCAAATACAATATAATTACTGATCTAAGTATCTAGCTCAATTGTAACATATGGAAATGACAACAATAAAAGTATAGGGAAGATATATTTAGTTTTCTCTAGAGTTTCTGTAACAGAATGACACAAATTTCATGGCTTAAATCAATAGATACTTATTTTCTCACCATTAGGAAAACCGGAAGCCTGAAATAAAGATGTCACCAAGGTTCTTTTCCTCTTGTGGCTCTAAAAGAGAAATTGTCCCATGCCTCCTTCATGCCCCAATCTGTGGTGTTCAATGACTTCCAGATTCAAAACCAGTTTCTTCTTCTGTGTTAATATGGCTTTGTCCCATCTGAGTCTCTCTGTGTACTACTTCTTCTTACAAGGACATCAGTCACTGAGTGTGTAGTCCTTCCTGAATCCAGAATAACGTGATCTCAAGATCCTTAACTAATTACATCAGCAAAGATTGTATTTCCAAATAAGATTGTATCCTGAGGTTCTGTATATACATGAAGTTTGGGGAACACTATTAAGCTCATAGAGGGCTCAATGTTTTCTCTAGTCATATTTTTTAATAGTAGAGCTGAGATTAAAGAAACTCCTATTTCTGTAGAGCATGCTGTCCCATGAGAATTCATTTATTTGACTTCACAGTTGAAAACCTGTTCAATTTGCTTTAGGGATTTTAAAGACAGAGACAGAGACCCTCTTCTGCAAATATGTACTTTCTAAAAAGTATAAAAGAATGAAATTAATTTCCCATGCTTTTACTTGTATTCACCCCTCAATGGTTTTCTTGGGACAGGAAAGTTTGTAACTAACTAGGCATATTAGCAGAAAGATGAGTTAAACTAGAAATGAATTATCTCCTGTAGATTTGCGCATGGCTGTATGTACCTTTTAATGCTTCTAATTCTCTAGGGTTGTAATTACCTAAAGATAGTTAAAATTAGTTTTTGGAAATTTTTTTTTTCCTGACATAACTTGAACTTGATTCAAAATGTAAGCATCATATATCCATTACCTTTTTACAAAGATATTTCTATTTGAAATAAATGTCCCAATGTTCAAAAAATGCATTCTGTTATATGAATTCCATTCTTTGGTGAGCACCTGTAGGAAGAATTTTGTTTAGTGCAGAAGCCTCTAAATAAAAAGAATTTGTGACTGCTTACATAAACTGTCTTATCATTGTGGCTTCTGGTTATACTGGTAGTATAAATTTTAAAAAATAAATAAAGGAGAGGAAAGGAAAGAAAAAGAATGACAAGGAAGGGAGGAAGAAAGGAAGGAAAATGAACTAATAGATCTAAAAACATAGATTCATCAAATAAGTCATTCACTTGACAAACGTTTATCACTTGTTGCTCTATATCAGATACTGGGGAAGAACTTATGCAATGATTAGCAAGACACTGTCTCTTCTTACACTTTAGAGGGACATTCAAACAAACAACTTACTGTAACATTGTATGTTAAAATATGACACAGAAGTAAATATATGTACTAGTGGAAATTCTTAACTGGATATTGAACACACATTTGAGAAATAAGGACTCAATCCTCCTTTGACAGATAACGAAACTGAGCTTTAGAAAATGACACAGTTAATGAGCTTACCGACAACATAAGATGACTAGTACTTCTGTCCCTTAACTATGAGCTGTATAGATTGCTAATGCTAGAAACTGATATTTTTCACTTACTGCAAGTTACTTTTACTCTAGTGCTTGAAACCTCAGGTCTTACTTTGGAAACATAGTGAAATAGCTATAATTTTGTGAAATCCCATTAGTATAACCCAATTACTCTATGCTTTGTTCTCTAAATTTAATCCCTGCTTAAATGAATGCAGAAATAGTCAGTGGACAAAGCTAGTTTTCATCCTAGCTTTTTTTTTTTTTTTTTTTTCCTTCCCAGTCCACTGCTCTTTTAACTCAGCTATTTATACCAATCCATTGACGTCGACTGGGTATAATTTTGTCCCTTAGGAAAATCTGGCAATGTCTGATGACATATTTTATTGTCACAGCGTGGGTGGCGGTACCATTTGCATGTAGGAGGCAGAAGCCAGGCATGCCACCAAACAGGCTACAATGCACAGGACAGCCCCACAATAAAGATTTTCAGCCCAAAATATTCGGTTAGTGAAAGAAAGTTCTACCATGTTAATGTATACTTTATGATAACTAGAGCATTCTACCAATATTCAAATCAGCAAACTGCTAGAATATTTAAGATAAAGTATGTGTGTGTATGTGTGTATATATGGAGAGATTATATTTTAGTTTGCTTTATTTGTTTGATTATTTTTCTCTTATAGTATATGTTTACCAGTGCCTAGCACAAAGCCCTTCCAACATATATGGCCACCAATAAATATTTGTTAAACTAAAAAAAAAAAAAAAAAAAGGTTTGTTAAGTTGCTGCTGCTACTGCTAAGTCACTTCAGTCGTGTCTGACTCTGTGTGACCCCATAGACGGCAGCCCACCAGGCTCCCCCGTCCCTGGGATTCTCCAGGCAAGAACACTGGAGTGAGTTGCCATTTCCTTCTCCAATGTGTGAAAGTGAAAAGTGAAAGTGAAGTCACTCAGTCGTGTCCAACTCTTAGCGACCCCATGGACTGCCCACCAGGCTCCCCCGTCCCTGGGATTTTCCAGGCAAGAACACTGGAGTGGGTTGCCATTTCCTTACTAATTTATTATTGAGTATTACCTTTTGGTCAATTTCTATACATATCCCCTAATTTTATTTTATTTATTATTTTTTTTATGGCACTTAATGTTTATTTATACTGGGTAATGATTTTGTTTATTTATTTATTTTTTGTTTGTTTGTTTTGCTTTACAATACTGTATTCGTTTTGCTACACATCGACATGAATCAGCCACGAGTGTACATAAACTCCCAATCCCGACCCCCACCTCCCCCATCCCGCCCCACACCTTCTCTCTGGATCATCCCCGTGCATCAGTCCCAAGCATCCTGCATCCTGCATCAAACCTGGACTGGCGATTCGTTTCACTTATGATATCACACATGTTACACTGCCACTCTGCCAACCCATCCCACCCTCTCCCTCTCCCACATAGTCCAAAAGCCCGTTCTATACATCTGTGTCTCTTTTGCTGTCTTGCGTACAGGTTTATCATTACCATCATTCTAAATTCCATATATATGTGTAAGTATATTGTCTTGGTGTTTTTCTTTCTGGCTTACTTCACTCTGTATAATTGGCTCCAGCGTCATCCACCTCATTAGAAATTATCCTTGAAGAAAGTGTTACCATCTCCACCATTTAAATTGTTTTAAATCTCTAAAAATGACTAAGTTTTTTCATCTCTTCTTGGAAGCCTTCCAAAACTTTAGGAGCTGATAAAAGAGTCCCTGCTGATTTCCTGGAAGCTTCTTTTGTATACATTAACCATTATAAAAAGAAGCTGCTGTGCCTACAAAATATAGAAAGTTGTACACTATTGCTATTGTTTGCTAAAAGACATATGTTGCTACCATATAAATATTTGTAACTTTTTAAATTTGCATGAAATTGGACTTTATTTATCACACTTACTGTTGTTTAAAGGACATCCTCATTGTGATTTGGGTTCAGAGGCTGCTCCATTGAGGACATCCAAAAACTCAAACAAAACTGCCTTGGTTTCTCATACATTTTTTTTTTTCCACTTTTATTGAAATATGGCAGTGGTTTAGTCACTAAGTCATTTCTGACTCTTAGACCCCATGGACTATAGCCTGCCAGCCTCCTCTGTTCGTTGGATCTTCTAGGCAAGCATACTGGAGTAGTTTGCATTTTCTTCTCCAGCGGATCTTCCCAATCTGGGGATCGAACCTGGGTCTCCTGCACTGCAGGCAGATTCTTTACCACCCGAGCCACCAGGGAAGCCTCAATTTACAGTGCTGTGTTAGTTTAAGGTGTACAGTAAAGTGACTAAGTTATATATATGTGTATATATATACTTTATATCTCTTCTGTTATATGCTATTACAAGCTATTGAGTATAGTTCATTGTGGTATACAGTAGGTCCTTATTGGTTATCTATTTTATATATAGCAGTGTGTCTTTTTTAAAACATTTCATTTTATAGTGGAGTATAACAATTAGCAATCAATTGTCATTAACAATCTTGTTAATTCAGGTGAACTGCAAAGGTACTCAGCTGTACATATACATGTATCCATTCTCCCCCGAACTCCTCTTCCATCCAGGCTGCCACATGACATTGTGAAGAGCTCCCTATTGTTGTTGTTGTTGTTTAGTCATTAAGTCGTATCTGACTTATTGAGACCCCATGGGCTACTGCCAGCAAGGCTCCTCTGTCCATGGGATTTCCCAGGCAAGAATACCGGAGTGGATGGCCATTTCCTTCTCCAGGGGATTTCCTGACCCAGGGATCAAAGCCAAGTTTCTTCCATTGGCAGGCAGATTCCTTACCACTGAGGGACCAGAGAGCCCAGAGTTCCCCATAGTGTCTTTTTTGAATAACTTCCTTAATAGCCAGGTTTTTAATTATTTAATTCTAGGCTCTTTCTTTTGGTTAAATTAGAATGCAAACATTAAATAGTAAGGCAATTTAAATTCAGCTTCTTACAGAAATGCCTTCGTTGAACAGAGTGAGTATACATGTGTGTGGACATACATGTAAATATATGCTAAAGGAGCATTTATTTGAACAATATGAACAATATTTTGATATATTTTAAAAGCCTTAGAGGAAACTGTTATTCATTTTATCAAGTAGTTCTTAATTGTGTAAATGGTGAAGGCTAGATTGTTAATGGTATGTGTTAAATAGCAACTCTGTACCGGGACTGTTGTTGGGTATTTTGGTATATATCTCTTTTCATCATTTTAACAAAGATGCATAAAATATTTCACTGAGTTTTAAAGTGAAGATAGCTGACCAGGCAATAAACATACAAAAATATGCTCAGCTTCACTAGAGACAAGATGAGGCTACATTACCATGACAGTGAAATAACATGATATCTCATCCACCGGATTTGGAGAAATGAAAATACCTGACTATTGACTGGAATGTGAAGCAATAGGTTTCACTGGTAAGAATGTAATCACTCTGGAAAACAATTTGTCATTAACTGAAAAAGTAAAAGAAAAAAAAAAGAGCCTTTTTAAAATACTATTTCATTAAACAAGGATTATGAATAATCAAATATAAGCACCTGATGCCCATTAAGCCAGATTGGGTATGATATGTATTTTTGCCCAGTAGTAGGCTTCTTAAGAATCTACCCTGGAGACACACTCATACACTCAGGAGACATAGATAAGCATGTTCATAGAAGCACTGCTTGTAATAGCAAAACAGAACAAACTGGGGCAAAAACAACCTAATGGAGATTATAGTAAAATGGTGAAGTAAATTATTTGATTATAGTTATATAACAGAATACTATACAATAATGAAAACACTGACTGACAGTTAAATGTATCCAAAGAAATAATTCCTAAACATAAAGTTGGGTGAAAAATGCAGAAAAAAAAAAACCATTTACTATGATTACATGTATATGAATTCCCAAAATGCAAACAATTAAATATCTTGTTTAGAGATACACAGACATAAGGGGAAAACTTTAAAGTACCCTAGGGGATTGACTACTCTAAAAATTCATGAGCTTGATTATTCCTTAGAATGAATGGACTGAAGAGAATGGGTCGTCAGAGGGCTATCCAGGATTCTTTAGAGATATTGGTCATAAACTTTGTTAACAAATGTGGGTATATGTAGGTTTAATTTGTTATTTTTCTTCTTTCTTTCAAATGTATTATATATATAGATATATATATATAATATTCTTTTGAATTAATTAAATGTTAAACATAAATTATAATTACTGAAGTAAATCTTAGAAGGATTACATAACCTATCCAAATTTATTTCTAATGACAGCATCCCATTCAGGATTGTGTGATCCAGATCCCATGCTCCCCCTTTTCATTTTTGACTCTGCACAAGGTGAAATCCTGCTAGTGCAGTGCCCAGGAAGAAATTGCCTCTTCTGGTAGTCATGTTTTCTCATATCAGTGAATGCTATGAACCACCAAGTATGTTCCTTCATTAAATTAACTGCCAGAAAGTTTATTCTAATGTACATATTCAACTACAGTAATTAGCTCATCATAAATCTTTAGTCCGTTATTTTCTTTCTTATAATGCCTTCTGATTTCTCACTCACCTTTAAAATTAATTCACTGCTCTGATTCTATTTCATATGTAGTCTTATTATAAATAATCTAAAAGCTTTTCTTATGAGTAGTGAATAAGTAGCTTTTCATAAGAAAACAAATAATTTAGAATCACTACATTTTCTTTAAAGATCTAAATTATTGTCTCTAAGGCAGAATCCATTAGTTTCTTTTTCTTTTTTCTCACTTCCTATCTCTTTGCCTTTAGCATGGTTCTAAAACCAATAAAGGAAAGAGTCAACAGACAATTGAAGAGAAAACCTATGAAAGGTGAGAAAATATTTGCAAACCATATCTATTAAGGGATTAATATTCCAAATATATGGGCTTCCCAGTTGGCTCAATGGTAAAGAATCTATCTGCCAGTGCGGGAAATACAGGTTTGATCCCTGGATCAGGAAGATACCCTGGAGAAGGAATTGGCAACCCGCTTGTGTTTTTATCTGGGAAATTCCATGGACGGAGGAGCGTGATGGGCTACAGTCTATGGAAAGAGTCAGATATGACTGAGCACACACATATTCAAAATATATAAGGAACTCAAATAACTCAATAGTACAATAAATCAAATACCCAACTAAAAAATAGGTAAAGGACTTGAATAGACATTTCTCTAAAGAAGACATACAAATGATCAACAGGTATATGAAAGGTATTCAGCATCATTAATAGAAGAGAAATGAAATTTGAAACTATATAGCAAGATAGTATCTTACATCTTTTAGACTGGCTATTACCAAAAAGACAAAAGACAGCAAATTTTTATGAAGATATAGAGAACAGAAAACCTTTGTATACCTTTGGTGGGAATGTAAATTGGTATAGCCTTAATAGAAAACATTTCATCAAAAAAAATTTAAACTAGAACTATTATGCTGCTGCTGCTAAGTCTCTTCCGTCGTGTCCGACTCTGTGTGACCCATAGACGGCAGCCCACCAGTCTCTCCCATCCTATGATCCAGTAATCCCACTCTAGATATATATCCAAAAGGAAATGGAATCAGTATCTTGAAGAGATATCTATACTGTTGGCCAAATATTGTTTGGGTTTCTCTGTAACATCTTACGGAAAAATCCAAATGAACTTTTTGGCCAACCCAATACTCTGCCATGCTCATTGCAGCATTATTTACAATAGCCAAGATATGGAAACAATCTATGTATCTGTTGATGGATGAATGCATAAAGAAAATGATATATGTACATAATGAAAACATATATAAGGGAATATTTTTGAGTCTTAAATAAAAGAACATCATGCAATTCATGACAACATGGATGAAACTGAAAACCATTATGCTAAGTGAAATACGCCCAACACAGAAACATAAATACTGTATGACCTCTCTTAACATATGGGATCTAAAATAGTTGAACTCATAAAGGCAGATAAAAGGATCACTGCCGGAGCTCAGGATTGGGGAAAGTAGGAAGATTTGGTCAAAGGGTAGAAAGTTTCATTTGTTCAGAAGGAAAAAGTTCTGGTGTTCTACTTTATAGCACAATGGAGAGCCTCTTAATGAAGGTGAAAGGGGAGAGTGAAAAGCTGGCTTAAAACTCAACATTCAAGAAACTAAGATCATGGCATCTGGTCCCATCACTTCATGGCAAATAGATGGGGAAACAGTGGAAACAGTGACAGACTTTATTTTGAGGCTCCAAAATCACTATAGACAGTGACTGCAGCCATGAAATTAAAAGATGCTTGCTCCTTGGAGGAGAAGCTATGACAAACCTAGACAGTGTATTAAAAAGCAGAGAAATCACTTTGCAGAAAAAGGTCTGTATAGTCAAAGCTATGGCTTTTCCAGTAATCATGTATGGATGTGAGAGTTGGACCATAAAGAAGGCTGAGCACCAAAGAATTGATGCTTTTGAACTGTGGTGTTGGAGAAGACACTTAAGAGTCCCTTGGACAGCAAGGAGACTGAAGTAGTCAATCCTAAAGGAAATCAGTCCTGAATATTTATTGGAAGGACTGATGCTGAAGCTGAATTCCAGTACTTGGCCACCTGATGAGAAGAGCTGACTCATTGGAAAAGATCCTGATGTGGGAAAGAGTGAGGGCAGGAGGAGAAGGGAGTAAAGGAGGATAAGATGGTTGGATGGCATCACTGACTCAGTAGAAATGAGTCTGAGAAAACTCCAGGAGATAGTGAAGGACATATAAGCCTGGCATGCTGCAGTTCATGGGGTTGCAGGGAGCAGGACACGACGATGAATTGAATAGCAACAACATCTGTGGTTAATCATATGGCATATTGGAAATACTCTAAAAAGTAGATTTGAAGTGGTCTTACCACAAAAATACCCAAATGTTACCTATGAAAGGTGATGGATATATTATTTAATTTAACTGTGGTAATCATGTCACAGTATATGCATATATCAAAATAGCATGTTGTACACCTCAAAATATGCAATTTTTCTTTGTGGATTATAGTCCAATAAGCTGGAAAAAACAGCTACTTTAAAAAACTTCCATGAGTTTTCAGTCTGAGATAAAACAGGTGTATAAAGTTGTCCTGGTAAAAATGTGTGTACTCCAGGTGCAGTTTTATTTTGAAGAATATGCCAAGTCAGTAATCACAAGCTTCTCAAGAATGAATCACCTTTTGAAAAATATGTTGAGCTATAAAAGGCGTTACATAAATACATGATTATCTTTCTATGTATGGAGAAGGCGGTGGGAGGCCAGGAGCAGATGATAGATCACACTGAGTTATTTAGGGGAAGCACTTGGCTCTCTTTCACCACGGCTCCTCTGAAGGCAGCTGAGGCCAATCTGATGAAGAATATTGTACATAATTGAGTCTTCATATTTCCTCATAGTTTTAATTGTCTTTTCTCAGGATGAGGTTTGCCCTCCATAGTAATATATCTGACCAATAAACCTAAGTGTCATTAGGAAAGTGGGAGTAATTGTTTTAAACATTGCAAATATATATATATATATATATATATATATATATTTCACTTTTAAAGACATTCTACAGTCCATATACAAAGAAAAGAGAGGCTTAAAGAACCAAATGACAAGATTGAATCCAAGTTCAGCTAATTCATAGTTGTTTGGCTACTTAGCACATAGAAATAAACTCTCTGAGCTTTTGTTTACAAACATCTGAGATGAGAATGAAAACATATATTGCACTACTATTATGAAGATTATATGATGCGGTGTGAATAAGAGCTTACCATTACAAAGTTACAGAGTACCTGTTACAAAGTTGTATTTGGATAGTAACTGTTTTCAGCTCTCTCAGTCAGTGTGAAATTAACATGAGCTAGTAAGTTAAACCCATTTCTATAGCCAAGCATTGATTAGGTGATTGATTCATTGATTGATTCCTTAATGCATTCATTTTTGATTGATTAATTTATTCATATAACAAGCACTGTTGTCAAGTACTCAGTAGTGAATAAGCCTTTCTGTAAAATATTACCTCAGAAAATATTACGTGTATTATCTGGAAGAAGGTATGAGAAATTAGAGCACTACAGTATATTCTATAAGCACTCCCAGAAATGAAAATTGTGGCAGGATGTATATAGTAACAACAGGAAATGAAAATGTTGGGATGTATTTGCACTGATGAATTCTGTATAAGCAGAATAAGATAGGGCAGGAGATGAGGAAGCAAAGCCAAGAAGCAAATCTTACCTCAATGTTAGACTCAAAGCCTGTCTGTAGGATTCGATCTTTTCATTTATTTCAGCCATTCATTCAGTCATTTGCCTACCTTCCAATCTGCTTATTCTTCTTTTCATCCATCTCTCTATATCTACCAGCTCATCAGTCTATCCCATAAATACTTCAGTCAGTTCAGTTCAGTTGCTCAGTCATGTTCAACTCTTTGTGATCCTATGGACAGCAGCATGCCAGGCCTCCCTGTCCATCACCAACTCCTGGAGCTTGCTCAAACTCTTGTCCATTGAGTCAGTGATGCCATCCAACCATCTCATCCTCTGTCATCCCCTTTTTCTCCTGCCTTCAATCTTTCCCAGCATCAGGATATTTTCCAATGAGTCAGCTCTGGCATCAGGTGGGTAAAGTATTGGAGCTTCAGTTTCAGCATCAGTACTTCCAATGAATATTTAGGACTGATTTCCTTTAGGATTGACTGGTTAGACCTCCTTGCAGTCCAAGGGACTCTCAAGAGTCTTCTCCAACACCACAGTTCAAAACCATAAATACTTATTAAACCTCTATTAGGTTCCAAGACTAAGACTGTAATGATAGGTCCTTTTCTTCAAAGACTTTAGAATGCAGTTGTATAATGCACATAGAGTAGATAATTTTAGAAAATTGTGTTAATTTTATTAACATTTTATACATGTTAGTGGTTATGAACCCATGGTTTGGTATCATGAAGACCTATCTAGACTTGAAAACCAGCTCTTCTACATAGTAAATTTAAGCAAAGGAACTCATCTTTCTCAGTCACCATTTGTTTAGCTGTTGACCTCTGATTGTAATAGTGCATATATCACAGAACTATTTCAAAGATAGTGTATGAGAAGCTTGATTCAATATTTGAAATGTCATCATGATGTTGGATGAGATAGAGTAACTAAATTGATCTCAGTGTGGAGATGCCAAGATATTCTCCAGAATGACCCTTTAGAACTGTGTCCTAGAAGGGAGTAGATTTTTCCAAGTGACCAACCTAGGTATAGGAAAGATGGTCAGTAGGCAGATGGAATGACATTTGCAAAGCACTGTGGAAAATAAAGGATTGGATGTAAAAATTCTACTGCACTTTGGCCCTTCTTTTTAAAAACCATATGTGACAGAGCAAATAAAGAAAGCAAGAATGTAAATAAAAGAAAGCACAGTCCAGAGAGAGAGAGGATAAGAGAGAAAGAGAGATCCTAGAAATATGGACTTAACAGAGTTCTTCTGGCTGGGTAAAGGTGGTCTTTAGCAGCTTCACAGGTTTAGAAGCTAACTTACATACAATTAATGGCAATTATTATGAAAAGGAGAAAAAACTTCTATTTCAAGCAGTGAGTTTTCTGATTTGCTAAATGGAGTAAGAAAACATTAGATCCATTTAAAGTTTTAGTGGGTTTAATTTTTTTCCCAAGCACATCAGTAACTTTTTTAATAATATCTAATTAAATATAAGGTTTCTGATTTTTAGTGAACTGCAAAAAAATGTTAGCTCTTCTCTGTGGGATATATTACACAGAATATATTGTACACAGACAAGCAGAATATATCATTTGCTATTAAAGTGAAACTCTTTTGATGGATCATAAAAATATATTTAAAATGTAGTTAAAGGAGAAGGATGACATCAAACATTTGTAAGTTTCTTGAGAGCAAATGTCTAATCCTGAATATTTACCACCAAATCTCTACCATAAGGCAGTGAAGTCTATAAATACGCACCGAGTGTTTAACTGTTCTGTTAAATTAAGATTTTAGAGGGTGGGAATATATTTTGATTTTTATAGTGTCTGGAATTGTAATAGAAATTTATGAAGTTATATTTTATAATTATAATGTTTCTTACTTCTGAAGATATTAACTGTGATTCATGGTCACAGAATGCAATTTGAAGAAGAAGAATTCAAGTTAACCCTTTATAGTATCAGACTTAGTGGCTCTTTTAATTCCTTGCAAATTTATTTATATATTTTCATTTATCAAATACTTGAGTTTCTACTATGCATCAAGGCAACATAGTGTATCTAAAAGTGTCAGATACAAATGAAGATATGGGCCCAACTTGCTCAAGGAAGATATAAAACAGGAGTACCAGGGAACTATGGTTCCTATGGGGACCTCCCTGGTAACTCAGTGGTAAAGAATCCACCTGCCAATGCAAGAGATATGGGTTCAACCCCTGGGTTGGGCAGATCCCTTGGAGAAGGAAATGGCAGCCTGCTCCAGTATTCTTGCCTGGGAAAGCTCATGGACAGAGGAGCCTGGCAGGCTAAAGTCCAAAGGAGAGCAAAGAGTCAGATACAACTTAGCAACTAAAACAACAGTAGATGGAGAGCTATGTCACAAGGTGAAAATTGATGAGTCCTATGAGAGGTCCAAGAGAAGGAAATGACTACCCCCTCCAGTATCTCGCCTGGAAAATCCTATGAACAGAGAAGCCTGGCGGATTACAGTCCATGGATCACAAAGAGTCAGACCCAACTGAGCAACAAAACCACAACCACCAAACCACCGCAAGAGAGGTCCAGATCAAATATGGGGCAGTTCATTTATTTCTTGAACACAAGTATTCTCCACTCTTTAAGAAATCATGGACCTTCAATATTTATTTTTTTCTTTTTTTGATCAGAAGAGAAAATAAGATCAAAAGGAATGAAGTCATTTTGGTTAATCAAGATCTCATAACATACGTAGTCAAACTGCTCAAGTCGATTAAGTGACTGAGCTCCTTTTATGTGCCAGCTATCTTGCTAATCATTTCACATGAATTGGCAAAATCAGTGAATTAAGTAGTTGCTTTGATGATTACCATTCACAGATAAGGACGCTGAGGGAAGGGGCAGTGGAATAACTTCCACGAGTCCTCTCAGATTGCAAAAGCTAGATCCAGGACTGGTTTCTCTTATCACCATCCTCATTCATTATACTATCACTCATACCCACACAGAAAAGGCATGCTTCTTCCACTGGAAGACTGATAATTCATATCCTTCGTGGAAATGCCATCATAGACACACCTGCAGGGTGTCAAAGATGCTCTGAGAAGGGAAACCTATTCCAGAATGCATGTGGCCATAGGAGAGAAGGTGTAATCATATCTAAGTTAACCTCCAAGGACCAGTAGGTATTGAAGAGGAGAACAGAAAGAAATATATGCTCAAAGATAGGCAGCAACATAAACAAAGCTAGCATTACAAAAAACAACAACAAAAAAAGCATGTTTTGAGGAAGCAACACATATAGCAGAGCCTACCCCCACTCCCGGGCAAAGTAAGTAAGTAAGTAAGTAAGTAAGTAAAGTCACTCAGTCGTGTCCGACTCTTTGTGACCCCATGGACTGCAGCCCACCAGGCTCCTCAGTCCATGAGATTCTCCAAGCAAGCATACTGGAGTGGGTTGCCATTTCCTTCTCCAGGGGATCTTCCCGACCAGGGATCGAACCTGGGTCTCCCGCATTGGAGGCAGACGCTTTAACCTCTGAGCCACCAGGGAAGTCCTACTCCCGGGCAAAACAGTCCCGAAAAGCCTCTGAAGTTGGAGGATTAGCATCTGGAAAAATCTAGAATGGAGGGAGATCACTGTGATATGTGAACATATAAAGTCCTTTAAATACTTTTTCTATGTTTGTTTAAGTGGATAATAACCCCATACCAAATAAAGACTATAGTAAGTTTATTTAAAGTCTGAGTAATTGATTGATCTTTATTTACCACCCTTACTTCTTAGTATTTGCTAAAAAAAAAAAATTAAAGACATCTCATTCTCTCTCTCTTTCTCTCTGACCTCAGTTCTCCCCAGCCTACAGAATTAGGGAGCGTTGTTCAAAGATTTTCCACTGTTTTCTTTATCTTTCTTCAGACTTCATTTAAATCTTACTCCTACACTGTTATAATTTTGTCTTGTATTCTTATTTCAAATGTTTTGTTTTCTCTCTTTTTAAGAACTGTCTGCAAAGATAGAAATGACTTAGTTTCTTTGTAGAAGAATGAGAATACTCAGCTACTAAAGCTCTATTTATAAGACAATGCATCTGTGCTCCCAATATAAATGAGGAAACTCCCAAATGAAGATAAAATGCTACTACAGATTAGAGTGAGAAAACCGTAGTAAGTGAGTGAAGCAGGGGTGGCTGCAGCAGAGAGAAAGACATCTTGAACCCCTAGCTTCTCATTGTAATGATGGTTAAACTGCCCTCTCTGAACATCAGTTTTTCATCTATAAAATGTGGATTATATTGGTATTCACAGGAGACTGTGTTGAGTTTTTGGAGATATAATTCACATAAGACTTAGTGCAGTGCCTGGCGCATTAAAAGCGGTTACAAAATGCTAGTCTGGACAGTTGGATAAGAGCCAGGTCATAGTAGAGTTTGCATAATTTGCTAAGAAATTGTAGTTCATTCTGTGAGCTGCATGACTCCATCTACAGGACTGAAGCAGTGGGGAGCTGGGCAGATATTTGCTTAAGATGGATGACTCTGCCAAGTAAGCGGAAGATAGTTTTGGAAGCGTGCAAACCAGAAGCAGAAGTGGAGAGGAAAACATGAACCCGGCCGCACATTTTGTGCATTTGTTCAGAGTGCAGATCACTCTGACTGATCACCTAAACTGCCAGTTTATGGCAAAGACAGTGTTGGAAATTTTAAAATGTCAGGGTTCTGTCTTAATAAAGGGTTGCTTTTAGCAGTTACTCTGAAAGACTAGTTTTAGTAATTCTGCGGCTTCCCTTAGGACTGTAGGTAGAATGAAGTTTTTTACTTATAAATGTGCAAGGTGTAGCTTTTAACTGAAGTGAATATAAAATTCTGCATGTCTCTGAAGGGCAGGCTATTACTCTAAGAGCACATAGAGGTTCTGCCAAAAATTGATACCCTTTTCCCATCCAAACCCTCTGCGCACGGTCATACCACCAGTATTTTAATCTTGGAAAATGAATCCACAAGGTGTATGTATTGATGTGATTTTCTCTGTGTTAACCAGTATGCTTGGGGCATAGCCTTCATCACCAGTCTTATGGTAAAAATTCAATGCAATATGTGTATCTTATGCTCTTCAGAGCAGTTAGAAGAATTGTAGGTCACCAATGCCATGGGTAGCTGAGACACAATATATTATTCATCATTCTAGGGCATTTTGAAGCCAATGGACAAGACACCATTTAATTCTGGCTTTTACAATAGATGTGTATCTTTTTAAATTTAAAGTACAATTTACATGCAATATCATTTTTAAGTATACATCTTGGAATTCAAAATGTATATACATTTTGAAGCAGTCACCACAGCAATTCTAGTTATCATCTGTTACCCTAGTTTGCTAGTTATCATCTGTTACCCTACAAAGTTATTACAACATTATTGATGCTATTCCCTGTGTTGTAAGGACCACGTGCACTTGCCAGCCCTAGCCAAGGGCCAGGGCGTGTTATAACAGGAGCTGTTTGACTTTAGCAGTGTGATGGGAGGGTGTCACCCCCTTTGCCCCGTATTCAAGCTCACTAGCCTGTGGAGCATGTTAGGTTGGGAACGCAGCACTGGTATCCACCACTGCCCCAATTTCTGGGGAGTCTTTCCACCATCCTGTGCCCCTCTGGCCAATTTTCTACTTTGTATCACATGATCTAACAACCGCAATAAGTATATTGGTAGAACTACGATTATATCTTCAGTCTTCTAATATCAACAGAAGCTTTTTATGCCCCATGTACAAATTATTTCAATAAAACTCTATTTGATAAGGAGAGTAAAAAAGTTGTATCTATTATATAGACAAATGTAATATTTGATATGTTATACAGATTTTTAAAAAAATAGGAAGTTTTGATAAAGTCATCTTGAAGCTAAGTAAAAGGCACCCTGTCTAGGGCTTACCCTGATGTATTGTGATTTAAATTTTATTTATTTATTTTTGAAGTGTAATCTTTAAAGATATTTCTCCCCATACTCAATATTGCTGCTTAGAAGGAAACACTTTAACTCTATTAGTTCATCTGACTATATACTGTGATCATCAATTTTACATGGCCAAATGAAAAAATTACACTGCTAGTTCTTGAGATATAAGTTTTAAATGTTGTTGACTTGTGTTGTGATAGATGAGGATTTATCACACTTATACTTTGCTCATGTCTCAAGATGAAGGAGGTTCTCAAATGGAACAAAGTGGTACAGGTCTCCTCCTGGGTCTTATCGCTACTTCATCACTTTCTCTTTTTGAATTCTTAAGTTATTCATTTCCCTGATTCTCTTTCTTCTTTTCATTAAAATGAAGTTAACACTACACTAAATTCTTTTTTTTATTATTTTTACTTTATTTTACTTTACTGTATTGGTTTTGCCGTACATTGACATGAATCCATCTTGGGTGTACATGAGTTCCCAATCCTGAACCCTCCCCCCCCCACCTCCCACCCCATATCAACTCTCTGGATCATCCCCGTGCACCAGGCCCAAGCATCCTGTATCCTGTATCAAACATATACACTAAATTCTATTTCCAATACTTCAATTCTCAGAAATATTAATGTAGTGCCAAATCATATATAATCTTCCCAAATTCACATCCTCTCATTTTTGTTCTTTTTTTTTTAATTGGAGTATAATTGCTTTCCGATGGTGTGCTTATTTCTGCTGTACAGTGAAGGGCATCATCCATGTGTGTGCATACACCCTCTCTCTCTGGGACCTCCCTCTCACCCAGCCCCATGCCACCCTTCCAGGTCACTCTGGGGCACCAAGCTGAGCCCCCTGGGTTATGCTGCAGGCTCTCACTAGTACGTATTCCAAACACGCTGGTGTGTGTATATGTCAATCCCAGTCTTCCAATTCGTTCACCCCCTTAATCCCATACTGTGTCCACACATTGATTCTCTATGTTTGCGTCTCTGTCTGATTCACAAATAACTAGGCATTGGCCAGAACATAAAAGTACTTTTTTCTCCATTTATTCCGGATTCCACAACCTCAGTGCTCTACTAACAGTGATGGTACCTCCTAGACAGAAATCAAACTGGATAGATTGTCCCTTCTCATGACCTTCTCCTGTTCCTTTAGAGTCTTCACCCTCGATTCTTTAATGAGCCTAGCTCTGGTTCTGTGGAATTCTCATGGTGCCTAACAGTGTTCCCCTTGGGAGATTAAGGAATGTTAGTGCAAGTGCTTTTTAAGTTGATGTTACTCACTGTAGACTGGCAAAGATGGAGCTAGTAATATTGTTGTTACCTTTGTAATTTGGTGCATGACTTCTTTAAAATTCAAAGCTCACACTCCAGCATAGGAGCTATCTTCATACTTTCTCAGGGTCAACAACATGGATTCTAATAATACATTAAAGCCAAGTTCATGTCAACTTCAAATTTTCTACCTTAGACTAAAATTACGTGTTATATTTTTTTCTGCTTCCTTCAAAGACTCAGTAGCATGATGCACCTGTATTTTCTTAAAACATTATGAGGAAAGACAGAGGATTTGATAGCATCTTCAATAAGTTACTATTGGCTGTTGTGAATCATCTGATCTTCCCTTAGAAATGAGATTTCCTAGGAGAAAATTCATGAAGATGTGCCTGGTTTGCTTTTAAATGATTCAAAGGCTTGTTCTAAATAAATCTATCTGGAGAAAACTCTGGCTTGAAATCTGACCACCAATGGCTGGATTTGCTGTGATTTTTCTGAAAAATATCCACTTACAAATGATAAATGCAGTGCTGCAGAATATTGAAGAAGGACTGGGGAATTCCTGTTGCTATCGCTCAGTCCTTGTAATCCTCAAATCTCTGGATTTCTGCCTGTCGTGTTCTCAGTGGCTGGGTCAGTCACTGCTTCTTACAAATGGCCTGAGCTTTCAGCAAAGCCCTGGGGTGCCTGCACTGCTTTTGAGTTACTGTCAGCTTTCTCCTTGCAAAGGTACATGCTGCCTATGTCCCCATAAGCATTAGACCTTAAACAAAACTGCAGAGGAATGGCATAGCTTCCTTCCTTTGCAAGAAATGTTATCAGTACTAATGACCTTCTCAAGTACTCTACCAAGTAAGACTGCTCTGCTTTGTTCCACAATTTCCATGGAGAAATATATGTTTTTGCCATATAGTTATAAAAATAATCCTTACCCATGCCATATTTATATAATGTATTTGCCAGGCACAATTATATGATTTATGTTTTCTATCTCTAGTCCTCATAATAATTATTACCCCCATCTACAGATGAAGAAATTGAAACTTGCATAGGAAAAATAATTTTCCCAAGGTCACATAGTCAGAAGCAGTCTTTGAGAAGAATGGGTCAGTCTGGTCTCATGTGCTGTTCTTTTTCTATTACTCCCTTTTATTTTGACTCAGCTAAGGGAAAATTGATACAAAACAGGAGGCTTCAGTTTCATTTGGGAGTAAATCTCATTTGCAAAGAATTTGAGTGTCACTGTAATAATTCATCCATTCTCATCATACCAGATGTATCAGCAATTGTACTAGGGGCTGAAGATTAAATTAGCCATAACACTTGCCTTTAAGTGGTGCTGGGAAAACTGGACAACCACTTGTAAAGAATGAAATTAGATCACTTTCTAACCCCATACACAAAAATAAACTCAAAATGGATTAAAGATCTAAACGTAAGACAAGAAACTATAAAACTCCTAGAGGAGAACATAGGCAAAACACTCTCTGACATAAATCACAGCAGGATCCTCTATGACCCACCTCCTAGAATACTGGAAATAAAAGCAAAAATAAACAAATGGGATCTAATTAAAATTAAAAGCTTCTGCACAACAAAGGAAACTATAAGCAAGGTGAAAAGACAGCCTTCTGAATGGGAGAAAATAATAACAAATGAAACAACAGACAAACAACTAATCTCAAAAATATACAAGCAGCTTATGCAGCTCAACTCCAGAAAAATAAATGACCCAATCAAAAAATGGGCCAAAGAACTAAATAGACACTTCTCCAAAGAAGACATACGAATGGCTAACAAACACATGAAAAGATGCTCAACATCACTCATTATCAGAGAAATGCAAATCAAAACCACAATGAGGTACCATTTCACACCAGTCAGAATGGCTGCGATGCAAAAGTCAACAAGCAATAAATGCTGGAGAGGGTGTGGAGAAAAGGGAACCCTCTTACACTGTTGGTGGGAATGCAAATTAGTACAGCCACTATGGAAAACAGTGTGGAGATTCCTTAAAAAATTGCAAATAGAACTGCCTTATGATCCAGCGATCCCACTGCTGGGCATACACACCGAGGAAACCAGAATTGAAAGAGACACGTGTACCCCAATGTTCATCGCGGCACTGTTTGTAATAGCCAGGACATGGAAGCAACCTAGATGTCCATCAGCAGATGAATGGATAAGAAAGCTGTGGTACATATACACAATGGAGTATTACTCAGCTATTAAAAAGAATACATTTGAATCAGTTTTAATGAGGTGGATGACGCTGGAGCCGATTATACAGAGTGAAGTAAGCCAGAAAGAAAAACATCAATACAGTATACTTACACATATATATGGAATTTAGAATGATGGTAATGATAAACCTGTACGCAAGACAGCAAAAGAGACACAGTTGTATAGAATGGCCTTTTGGACTCTGTGGGAGAGGAAGAGGGTGGGATGGGTTGGCAGAGTGGCAATGTAACATGTGTGATATCATAAGCGAAACGAATTGCCAGTCCAGGTTTGATGCAGGATGCAGGATGCTAGGGACTGATGCACGGGGATAATCCAGAGAGAGGGTGTGGGGCGGGAGGGTGGAGGTGGGGGTCGGGATTGGGAGTTCATGTACACTCATGGCTAATTCATGTCAATGTGTAACAAAACGAATACAGTATTGTAAAGCAAAACAAACTAAAAAATAAAAAATAAAAATAATTAAAATTAAAAAATAATCATAGTTTATTTGAGCATGGAGCCAGGGCTCACATGCTCTCGCTAAATGATTTGAGTCAGGATATGGTAAATTGCTATTATGGTTATTCCTCAAACCCCAATGACTTAATGAAATAGAAGTTTATCACTCAATCACACTTCAGTGTGGGTGCTGTTTAGAGGACAGAGATTCTCCTCTAATTGGCTCTTCAGGGGCACAGGCTTCTTCCGTCTTGTGCCTCTCTTCTTATGTAGATTCCCCAGACTCATTTTCATTTACCCGGAAGTGAAGAATAAGAGCAATGGTTGTGTGATGGTGGTGGTTTAGTCACTAAATCTTGTACGACTCCTGCGACCACACGGCTTCTCTGTCCGTGGGATTTTCCAGGCAAGAATACTGGAGTGGATTGCCATTTCCTTCTCCAGGGGATCTTCCCGACCCAGAAATCGAACTCAGGTCTCTGCACTGCAGGCAGATTCTTTATGGACTAGCTATGAGGGAAGCCCTGTGTACAGGAAGTTTATATGGGTTAGAATAGTACTAGAAGCAGTCAACATCACTTCTGTTCATTGTATTACATTGGCCAGATAATAGTCATATGACCATATCTAACTGCAAGAGATGCTGGGAAATGTAGTCTAACTCTGATCAGGAAGAAGAGGACATGCATATTGGTGAGAAAGAACCAGTAATCTTTGTCATATCCTCTGTAGTCTATTACAGTGAGAATTCAAAGATGAAAACAAGTTGGCCAATTAGAAGGAATAAAGGCAATTGGAGAGGAATTTATTTATTTACTTATTTAATACAATTTGGAAACGTTTTCCAGATACCTGTGAAGATTCCAGGATAGCATGATTAAACAAGACAGCATTATAGTTCCTATGGAATTGATATTATGGCAATATATAAACAAATGAGAAAATATCAGTTGGATATACATGTTATAAAGGTAATAAAACACAGTATGTGATAGAGGGTCTGGTTAATTTGGACTGGCTGGTCAGGAGTTACGTGTACAAGATAACAGGTACATAGAGGCACTAAGTCAGAGAAAACAGTTGTGACTAGAGTACATGGAACTTAGAGAACGGTGATGAAAATGTGACTGCATAGGTGGGTTAGGACGAGGTCTTTGTTGTTGTTCGGTTGCTAGGTTGTGTTCAGTTCTTTACGACCCCATGGGTTACAGCATGCCAGACTTCCCTGTTGCTCATTCACTATCTCCTAGAGTTTTATCAAACTCATGTCCATTGAGTCAGTGATGCCATCCAACCATCTTATTGTCTGTCCCCCACTTCTCCTTCTGCCCTCAATCTTTCCCATCATCAGGGTCTTTTCCAGTGAGTTGGCCCTTCACATCACATGGCCAAAGTATCGGAGCTTCAGCATCAGTCCTTCCAGTGAATATTCAGGGTTGATTTCCTTTAGGATTGACTTGTCTGATCTCCTTACTGTCCAAGGGACTCTCAAGAGGCTTCTCTAGCACCATAGTTCAAAATCATCAATTCTCAGCACTGGCCTTCTTTATGGTCCAACTCTCACATCTGTACATGACTACTGCAAAATACCATAGCTTTGACTATACTGACCTTTGTTGACAACGTGATGTCTCTGCTTTTTAATAGGCTGTCATAGCTTTTCTTCCAAGGAGCAAGCATCTTATAATTTCATGGCTACAGTCACTGTCCACATGATTTTGGATCCCAGGAAAATAAAATCTTTCACTATTTCCACTTTTTCCTCATCTATTTCCCATGAAGTGATGGGACCAGATGACATGATCTTAGTTTTTTGAATACTGAGTTTTAAGCCAGATTTTTTACTCTGCTTTTCACCCTCATTAAGAGGCTCTTCAATTCTTCTTCAAGTTCACCCATTTGGGTGGTGTCATCTGCCTATCTGAGGTTGATATTTTCCCCAGCAACCTTGATTCCAGCATGTAAGTCATTCAGCCCAGCATTTTGTGTGATATACTCTGCATGTAAGTTAAATAAGCAGAGTGACAATATACAGCCTTGATGTATGCCAAGGACTCGATCTTAAAAGAGCTTAAATGATAGGTTAAAGTTACTGTTCTATAAAATTTATTTTACTAAAGTATACTTCTTTTACAATTATGTATTAATTTCTGCTATACAACAAAATGATTATATATATATATATATATATATATATATATATATATAATGTATATATTTAAGCTTCCCAGGTGATGTTAGTGATAAAGAACCTGTCTGCTAATGCAGTAGACCTAAGAGACATGGATTCAATCCCTGAGTTGGAAAGATCCTCTAGAGAAGGGCACACCAACCCACTCTGGTATTCTTGCCTGGGAAATCCCATGGACAGGGAAGCCTGGCAGGCTTCAGTCCACAGGGAGAGTCGAAAAGAGTCAGACATGACTTAAGCAGATTAGCATGCACATGTGTGTGTGTGTGTATATATATATATATATACAGACACACAAATATATATATACACACACACACATTTTTCTCCGTATTCTTTTCAATTATGGTTTATTATAGGATATTAAGTATATTTTCTTGTGCTATACAGTAGGACCTTGTCATTTATCCATTCTATATAATAGTTTGTATCTGTTAAACCTAAATTCCCAGTCCATCCTTCCCCTACCCCTGTTCCTCTTGACAACCACAAGGCTGTTATCTATGTTTCCAAGTCTGCTTCTGTTTCATATGTAAGTTCATTCGTGTTATATTTTAGGTTCCACGTATGAGTACTAAGTGGTGTTTGTCTTTCTCTTCTTACATCGTTTAATATGATAATCACAGGTCCATCCATGTTGCTGCGATTGGCATTATTTCATTCTTTGTATGGCTTACTAGTATTCCACTGTGTGTGTACCATATCTTCTTTATCCATTCATCTGTTGCTGGTCATTTAGGTTGCTCCCAAACCTTGGTTGTAAGAAATAGCACAGCTATGAATGTAACAGTGTATGCATTTTTTTGAATTAACTTATTTCCAGATATTTGCCCAGGAGTAGGATTGCTGGTTCATATGTCAACTCTATTTTCAGGCTTTTAAGGAACCACTATACTGTTTTTCAGAGTGGGTACATCAATTTGCATTCTTACTAATAGGACAGAAGGGATTCCTTTTCTCGACACCCTCTCTAGTAGTTTTTATTTTTTTAATTTTTTAATTTTTTTTTCAGAACTTTTTATAGTAGTTTTATTTTTTAGAGCAGTTTTAGGTTCACAGCAAAATTGAGCAAAAGGCACAGAGACTTCCCACATATTTTCTGCCTCCATACATGCATAGCCTCCCCAGTTTTTATTTGTAGACTTTTTAATGACCAGTGTTTGAGGTTGTACCTCATTGTAGTCTTGGTCTGTATTTCTCTAATAATTAGTGATGTTGAGCATCTTTCCATGTGTCTGTTGGCCAGCTATATGCCTTCTTTGGAGAAATGTTTATTTAGGTCTTCTATCCATTTTTAATTATTTTTTCCTGATTACTATTGAGTTGTATAAGTTGTTTATATATTTTAGAAATTAAGCCCTTGTTGGTTGCATAGTTTTAAAATATTTTCTCCCAGTCTATAGGTTATCTTTTCATTTCATTTATGGTTTCTTTTGCTGTACAAAAACTTGTAAGTTTGGTTAGTTACTGTTTCTTTATTTTTGCTTTTATTTCTATTGCACTGTTTTTTTTTTTAACTTAATCTTTATTCAACAAGAATCCATTGCTATAGAGAGTGACACAATACAATTTCGAAAATTATTGATAGTTTTGATGCAATTGGATTGGAGAAGCTAAGATTAGAAGGAGGAAGGCCAAGCAATCTAGTTAATAAGAAGTCCTGAAATGCTGAACTGATGAGGAAGCAGTATGGGTTTAGGAACGGGTGTGGTAGATTGCAGAAACATTTCAAAGATAAAATGGGAAGGGCTCCTTGACTAGCAATCTGAGTCAACACTGCTTAGCTTTCTAGTTTAAGCTTCTACTGCTCTATTCACTAGCCACACAATACACAGCTTAAGAGGCAGATAGTTGGGAGTGCAGCAGAGAAAATTTAAGTTTACTGTTTACTTTTATAATTTCATTACCTATTTTACATAGAGGTGAAAAATTCTTCAGAGCATTAAAGCTGGCAATTCATGTCCCACTTTTAGTTAGGCTTTGTGTCTACCAACTTTTAATACTCTTTTCATTCTACTGTGTCTGGAGAAAGAGAAAGGACAGATGTAATAGTATGATATTGAGGATACAGTGTACACTTTGCATGCAGCCTCTCATTTTATCCTCATCACACACTTTTGAAGTTATTCAGTTCAGTCCAGTCACCCAGTTGTGTCTGACTGCGACACCATGGACTGCAGCACGCCAGTCTTCCCTGTCCATCACCAACTCCAGGAGTTCACTCAAACTCACATCCATCGAGTCAGTGAGGCCCATCCAACCATCTCATCCTCTGTCGTCCCCTTCTCTTCCCACCTTCAGTCTTTCTCAGCATCAGGATCTTTTTTAGTGAGTCAGTTCTTCCCCTCAGGTGGCCAAAGTACTGGAGTTTCAGGTTCAGCATCAGTCCTTCCAATGAATATTCAGGACTGATCTCCTTTAGGATGGACTGGTTGGATTTCCCTGCAGTCCAAGGGAGTCTCAAGAGTCTTCTCCAACACCACAGTCCAAAAGCATTAATTCTTCAGTGCTCAGCTTTGTTAATATGTCCTTTTTGTTCAAAATGGGGAAACAGAGGCCTAGAGAAAAATTTGCCCTTAATCCCACAGTAAGGAACAAAATTCGTATCGGAACATGGGTTAAGTGGAAATAGGGGCTGCTGTCATTTGTTGTACGACATACAAAGCCATCAGGAAATTTGCCCAAGAGTGAAGAGAGCATCAGACCGAGACTCCACCACTGATTCCCGGGCTACACGTCTGTTCTCTCTCAGTTGTATGTTTCAACTACTCATGGAAATAAGCTTATACATGAGTGAAAACTGCACTAAAGGTATTTGGTTTTCATTCCCCATTGTCAACACTGAAAATAAAGTTGCCATAAAAGTCATTTTTATTGCTTATTTAAATGGCACTTTTATTTAAATTGAAGCACCATTTAACTATTTGTAAGTCTTGCAAGCTATTACAGCTAGTTTTCAAATGTTTTCATACTGAGAAGTTCACCTTTGTAAAAAGAGATTTAATGACCTTTTAGGGAAAAAGAAAAGAAGTTTGACCAGAAATTTTTTTAGTAGCAAATACATTTTGCAAAACAAATTTTGCCAGCCTTGAAAATAGGGAAGTCATGTAGCTGAATAGGTAAGACACATAGTTGTGTGGGCTACTAGAAGGGGCACTGGAATGAAAATCAGCTACATGAATGGCTCTTAGCTTTTCTTTTTTACTTATTTGTTTATTCATTTTATCACTCCTTCAATACAAATTCAGTAACTAGTATTAAAGGCCCTGGGGTAAAAAAGGATGGAAGATTTAGATAACCTACAAGTTTTCACAATTTAATACTAACTATAATGCCATCAATAACTATAATCTTTAATACTCATTTATTTTTTAAAAAGTGAACACACTTAATTAGTCCAAGATATGTTTCAAGCACTGTTTTAGGCACTGGAAATACAATGGTATCCAAGAGAAAAATGAAGCCTTGCTTTTACAGAGCACACATTTTCAGCAGGTATAACAGATAGTAAGTTGCCCATAGATTCTCACACCCTCAGACTGGGATATCCTCTGTCTCCTCCTTTTTCTCCTTCTCCCCATCCTCCACCTCCTTCCTCCTCCTCCTCCTTTTTCTTTTTCTTCCTCTTTCCATCTAGAGAGATGTTTATTATACACATTCACAGGCGTGCACACACACACACACACACACACACACACAAGAGGAGAGTTTGGTTCTGTTGCCCTGGAGAACCCTGAGTGGTAAATGTGGTCAGGAAAGAAACCAAAATGAAGTGCAAGAGTGAGACCCATGGGTGTTTAGGGGGGAAATATTCCAGACTGGTGCAACTGCAAGCATAGTGGTCTCTGAAGTGGGAGAAACAGCAGGGATGCCAGTGTGCTGGAGTGCATTGAAAAAATGACAAGTGATTAGAGGGAAAGTCTGTGGCCAGTTCTTATAGAATCTTATTGCCATAGTAAGGATATTAGGGTTTATTCTAGGTAAAATATGCAGCAAGCCATTAGAAGGTTTTTGGTAGCTCGTTCTCAAATGATTCATAGAAAGACTAATGATAATGGGGTTATGCAAGGGACAGAGAGGAGAACAAACGCCATAGAGCAAATGCAACAAACTTTAACAGGTAGAGAAACTGGTTTCTGGGATATGATGATTTTGTGTAGTGTACTTGCAGCTTTTCTATAGATTTGAAGACTCTTGAGAGTCCCTTGGATTGCAAGGAAATCCAACCAGTCCATTCTGAAGGAGATCAGTCCTGGGTGTTCTTTGGAAGGAATGATGCTAAAGCTGAAACTCCAGTACATTGGCCACCTCATGCGAAGGGTTGACTCGTTGGAAAAGAGTCTGAATCTGGAAGGGATTGGGGGCAGGAGGAGAAGGGGACGACCAAGGATGAGATGGCTGGATAGCATCACTGACTCGATGGACGTGGGTCTGGGTGAACTCTGGGAGATGGTGATGGACAGGGAGGCCTGGCGAGCTGCGATTCATGGGGTTGCAAAGAGTTGGACACGACTGAGCAACTGAACTGAACTGAACTGATATATATATATATATGTATACACACACACACACACACACACATACACACACACATATCTTAATCACCTTGCTGTACATCTGAAACTAACACAATATTGTACATCAACTATAATTCATTTTTTAAACAATTTTTGAGGTTATTGCTAAAGAAGTGCCTAACCTAAAAGATCTGTTTCTAAGGTAAATCCCTATTATATTTCTTTCATTTTTTGGAACGCTATTTGAAATGCTTGGTGTGCCAGCTTGGTTTTTTTCCTCCTCAACTGATTGTTCTAATTCCACCATCCAGCCATCTAAGCAACCACTCCTTTGCTCACTTGTGTGATTCCATGTTCCAGAAAGGCTTGATATGGCTTACTTTATGTTATTATTTATTTATTTATTTATTATTATTATTATTATTTGCTTTTCAGATCTTGCAGGACATAATTAGAAAGTGAAAGCAATTAAGTAAAAAATGGATTGTGTCTCACGCATCCTTCGTAAAAGTCAGCTTGGGGAAACTGATTACTCTAATAAGGCTACAAATCTTTTTGGATCATGTACTGAAACTGCCATTTATGTTCCCTTAGCCTCCATCCACAGTAAGAACCAGAGAATCAGGTTACTACATGTAGAGTTATACAGCCTGGCTTTTATGAATTGACAAATCTTAGTATTAGAAGGGATTATAGCAGTATTGGTAGATAACTTCTTCCACCACATTCTCACAACTTTGTGGTCTGGCCATCACAGACTTGGAATGACAGCCACTTGCTTCTAGTACAAGACCTCATGTGAGTGCCCTGTCAAATCTGGGCCTAGTTTTGTCAATGTCTATACCTATGCTGCAGAGAAGAAAATGGCACCCCACTCCAGTGTTCTTGCCTGGAGAATCCCAGGGACGGTGGAGCCTGGTGGGGTGCTGTCTATGGGTCCCACGGAGTCAGATACGACTGACATGACTTAGCAGCAGCAGCACGCATATTTGACCTATCTGTGCATGCGTATAATGGTTTCTACCTACCATCCTAATCCTGTCCTCTACAACTGTGTGTACTTCACATAATTTCTTTCATAGGACAATTCATTTCATATTCAAACATGTGGAGACTGAGATTTTCTAAAAGACTGAATGACAACATCAACTTCCTTAATCTCATTAATTATCTCTACTATGTCAGTGTTTTTCTTACCTTATGTTAAATATCCATAGTTCCTTAGTTTAGTTCTTATGACATGTTTTCAAAACTGCTATCACTATGCTTCTTGCCATCTTCAGGATACTGTCCAAGTTATTAATGACCCTCTTCATTAATAGATAAGCTTATTTAAATCTGACTCCCCTAAGTGAATACAATGATTAAATTGGATTCTAACCAATATTAAATAAAAAGTAATACTGACCTTGATCTGAACACTGTGATATAGGGTCAAATTCTAAATGAACAGAACTATGATAAGTCATTTTACAAAGCTGTTTCTTTGGAAGTCCCTCAGATATACAAATCTGATAAATTAATTTTTTTTTACATATTGGCTTTATTTAAATTGAGGTTTTCTTATTTTCTATTTGGAAGATAGAAATTCGTGACCCAGTCTTTTCTGCAAGAAGTAGGCACGTCCAAATCAATTAAGCCACAGAATCAAAGAAAATGAGGAAAAGAAGACTTCTTGATATGTCATGTTCATACCATTAGTTTTTATAATGTTCTAGAAGCTTCTTCATTCAGTACATACAAATAACATACTACTAATATTATTTCAGTTTCTTTAATGAATAGAAACATTGATTTTTCCATAATTTTCTTTGGAATGGCATTCACATATTTCTGTTAAAAATTTTAATAAAACATCAATTTAGGTAACCATTTATTATACCATATTCATTTTCTTCTCTGTGCTTGACAGTCTATTCCACTGTGTGTCATTTAAGCAAATCCTGTATTGTGGCAAACATGATTTTAAGATTTGGGGGGATGTGAGTACTGTTTCCTGCTCATAACAATGGCCATTAGCAGTTTGGAAATATTGTCAAACTGAATGTCTCTCTGAGTCTTAGAAATTTCCATGAGAAGCTAATAGACCAGAAGTATTTACAGGATTACAATGGTTACATTGTTAAAGTGTACCTACAGAACCATTTCCTTACTGAATGACACCTTACCCACCTTAATTCACCCTCTCACCTGCTGACTCTCTGATTTTTGAAAATTTAGTTATACCATAAATTTCGCCTTTGAATAAACTGTAATGCCTAAAGGAAATAATAGTGATAGTAATAATAATAATGCCATATAACCCTCAAGAGTTTACTATGTATCATTTACTGTGTTAGCCACTTTCCTGCATAATTGCTGAACTTCATAACAACTCTATAAAGTAGGTATTAGAATCCCCATTATACATATCAAGAAACTGAGACTCAAAGATTTTTAAGTAGCTTTCTCAGGGAAATTCATAGATTAAGATAAATTTGAACCTGCATCATGTAGCCCATATTCCAAGGCATTCAAGGGCTTTTGTAATTCATTCAGTAAAATGCTCTGAGCATCCAGTATGTCTAAGGCACTCTTCTAGACATTGGAAGTGGAACAATTGATGAGGCTAATAGCTACACATTTAAGAACCTAAAACATTTTCAGGGATTGGAAGTGAGATGATATAGGCTATCAAATAGATAAATGTACAAGACAGTTCCAGGTAGTGATGAATGCCAGGATTAAGACAAAGCACGGTGGTATTAGATGGAGTGTTTAGCTATCAAATCCAAGTAGCCAAGGATGACCACAGTAATAAAGTGAGACCTGACTGACTAATAGGGTAAGACATGTGGACATTAGGGAATGAAATTTTACAATAAAAAGGAATAACAAGATCAAAAGCCATAAAGAACAAATATGTGGGAGTCTTTACAGAAAAGAAAGAGGAAGAATAGGGCCACTACAGATGGAGTATAGCAAGGAGTAGGGATGACTGAAGGTTTGTTATACATGATAATGTAGGATGGGGAGAAGTATTAGGTTGGTGCCCCCATGGTTTCAGTTTCAGACTGGATTTTAAATCACTATAACTAGGCCCAAACACCTCTTTATTAATCAAAATAGGTGCCATTACAATTAACAAATTTTGCCAATGAGAGATAAGTTTGTTTATTTTTGTAGCATAAAAATCTGTGCTTTAGAATTCAGCAAATTCTTGAAAAGCATTTTCTGCCTGCTGCTAGTTGTGGAAGAGTTTTCCCTGTAAAAAGTTGTCGAGATGCTTGAAGAAGTGATAGTCAGTTGACAAGAGGTCAGGTGAATATGATGGATGGGGCAAAACTTCAAGTTTTGAAGCTTTGGTTGTGTGACTTGCGATCAGGCGTTGTCACGGAAAATTAGACCCATTCTGTTGACCAGCGCCGGTTTCAGGCATTGTGGTTTTGTTGCATCTCATCAATTTGCTGTGCATATTTCTCAGATTCAATGGTTTCACTTGGATTCAGAAAGCTATAGTGGATCAGATCAGCAGCAGACCAACAAACAGTGACCAAGCCAGTTTTTGTGCTGCAAGTTTGGCTTTGGGAAGTGCTTCGGAGCCTCTTTTCAGTCTAACCACTGAGCTGGTCATCAATAGTTCTTATATAAAATCCATTTTTTGTGTTATTTCACAATCCAATTGAGAAATGGTTTGTTGTTGTATAGAATAAAAGAAGATGATACTTCAAAATGGTAATTTTTTTTTTATTAGCAGCCAGTTCATGAGGCACCCACTTACTGAACTTTTTCAGCTGTCCAGTTTGCTGCAAATGCTGAATGACCATAAAATGGTCAATGTCGAGATCGTTGGCAGTTTCTTGTGTATTTGTAAGAGGATCAGCTTAGATAATTGCTCTCGGTTGGTTGTTGTCAACTTCTAATGGCTGGCCACTATGCTCATCTTCAAGGCCCTTGTCTCCTTTGCAAAATTTCTTGAACCACCAGTGCACTATCTGTCCATTAGCAGTTCTTGGGCCAAATGTGTTGTTAATGTCATGAGCTGTCTCTGCTGCTTTACAACCCATTTTGAACTCAAATAAGAAAATCACTTGAATTTGCATTTTGTCTAACTTCATTTCTCTAGTCTAAAATAAATATAAAACAAATAGCAATTAAGTCATTAGCAAAAAAAAGCACAAAGTGAGAAATGTGCACTTAAATGATGTATAACAATCACATTTATTTAAGAATGCATCCCAATAGAAAATGCAAATTTCAACAGTGCAAAAACTGCAATTACTTTTGCACCAACCTAATAGCTCACTCAGGAATCAATTTTGGAACTTCTCAATTCAGTTAAAAGTTTATCTTAATTTTAACATTTACCTTTTCATGCACTCTAATTTCTGCTTAAACGAAGTAACTTGTCAAGCCCCACAAGGTCCCTGTGCTTCTTTTCACACTCATTTCTTTCTAAATTCTATAGTACCCTGGTCCCAGATCTTTCTCTGGGATACTTCTACTTTCTGGTTAAGTTACAAGTTATGTTATTTTTTTTACATTTAGTTTTATTTCCCAAGCCTCTCTATTCTCCTAATCAGAATGTATTGCTGTTTTACTCTTTTGACATTAGTAAGCCAATCTGGATGGGTTCATGGCTTCAGTTTTACACTTTGACCCCTCCCCTACTAGACTAAACTCTGAGAGAAAAACCACCTCATCTGTTTTTACAGACTACCAGTCTGATTGCAAATGGGACACAGGAATTGTACGTTACCTTAAATTAGGTGCTCAAAAGAAGACATGATGTCACTTATGATCGCCAGTGATTCCTCCACTCCTATCCTTTATATACCAGTAGGTCTTAATCCTTTATCTCATATGAATACATCTCAATATCTTTAATAATCATAAAATTTTAAACAATCACAATACTAATAGAGCACTCAGCACCCACTAAGATTGCTATAATCAAAAAGTCAAATAGTTGTGAGCATTAGAAAGGATATGGGAAAGTCACACCCTCCTACATTGCTGGCGGAAATAAAAATGGTATCGCTGCTTTCAAATCTTTTGTCAGTATCATTAAAAAGTTAGATACAAATTTAGCATATTATCCTGCAATTCCATTCCTAGAAAACTACCCAAGGGAAATGAAAAATGTACATACAAATACTTGTATATGAACTTTCATGGGAATATCATTCAAATTAATTGAGCATTTAAAATAATCCAAATACCTATAAGCTGATAAATAAATAAGCACAATGTATTGTACAATAGAGTGGAGGTGATGGAATTCCAGTTGAGCTGTTTCAAATCCTAAAACATGATTTTGCCAAAGTGCTACACTCAATATGCCAGCAAAATTGGAAAACTCAGCAGTGGCCACAGGACAGGAAAAGGTCAGTTTTCACTCCAATACCAAAGACGGGTAATGCCAAAGAATATTTAAAGTACTGCACAATTGTACTCATTTCACATGTTAGCAAGATCAAGCCCAAAATTGTACAAGTTAGGCTTCAACAGCATGTGAACCTAGAACTTCCAGATGTACAAGCTGGATTTAGAAAAGACAGAGGAATCAGAGATCAAATTGCCAGCATCCGTTGAATCACAGAGAAAGCAAGAGAAATCCAGGAAAACATTACTTCTATTTCATTGACTATGCTACAGTCTTTGACTGTGTGGATCACAACAAGCTGTGGAAAATTCTTAAAGGACGAGAATACCAGATCACTTTACCTGACAACAGGGAATCCCAAGAATAACTGGAATGGGTAGCTTATCATTTCTCCTGGGGATCTTCCCAATGCAGGAATCAAACTGGGCTCTCCAAAACTGCAGGTGGATACTTTACCAGATGAGCTACAAAGGAAGCCATGGACATCTTTGTGGGACCATTAGTTCATCTCCCACAAGTATAAGCAATATTTAAAAGCATATTTCTTTTCTCTACAGTGATAGAAATAGTTTTAGGTAACCTATATTTAATATACCTCCACAAAATTGCCACTATCAATTGGATCATAGAAAAAGCAAGGGAATTCCAGAAAAACATCTATTTCTGCTTCATTAACTATGCTAACACCTTTGACTGTGTGGTTCACAACAAGCTGTGGAAAATTCTTAAAGAGATGGGAATACCAGACCACCTTATCTGCCTCCTGAGAAACCTGCATGCAGGTCAAGAAGCAACAGTTAGAACTGAACATAGAACAATAGACTGGTTCAAAATTGGGAAAGGAGTGTGTCAAGGCTGCATATTGTCACCCTATTGATTTAACTTCTGTGCAGAGTACATCTTGTGAAATGCTGGGCTGAATGAATCGCAAGCTGGAAAGCTGGAATCAAGACTGCCGGGAGAAATATCAATACCTCAGATTTGTAGATGACAACACCCTTAAGGCAGAAAGCAAAGAGGAACTAAAGAGCCTCTTGATGAAAGTGAAAGAAGAGAGTGAAAAGGTTGGCTTAAAACTCAACATTCAAAAAACTAAGATCATGGCATCTGGTCCCATCACTTAACAGCATAAAAATGAGGAAACAATGGAAACATGAGAGACTTTATTTTCTTGGGCTCCAAAATCAGTGATTGAAGTCATGAAATTTAAAATGCTTGTTCCTTGGAAGGAAAACTGTGACAAACCTAGACAATGTATTAAAAGGCAGAGACATTACTTTGTCAACAAATGTACCTATTGTCAAAGCTATTGTTTTTGCATTAGTCATGTATGGATATAGAGTTGGTCTATAAAGAAGTCTGCATGCCAAAGAGTTGATGTTTTTGAACTGTGGTGTTGGAAAAGACTCTTGAGGGTCTCTTGAACTGCAAAGAGATCAAATCAGTCAATCCTAAATGAAATCAACCCTGAATACTCATTGGAAGTATTGATGCTAAAGCTCCAATATCTTGGCCACCTGAAGCAAAGAGCTGACTCATTGGTAAAGACCCTGATGATTGGGAAGATTGACGGCAGGAGGAGAAGGGGACAATAGAGAATGAGATGGTTGGATGGCATCATTGACTTAAAGGACATTGGTTTGAGCAAGCTCCAGGAGATGGTGAAGGACAGAGAGGCCTGGTGTGCTGCGGTCCATAGGGTTGCAGAGTCAAACACAACTGAGCAACTGAACAACATAAAAAAAGGAAACAGTGACACAAGCTAAAACATGGGTGAACCTCAGAAATATATGGCCTTCCCTTGTGACTCAACTGGTAAAGAATCTACCTGCAATGCGGGAGACCTGGGTTTGATCCCTGGGTTGGGAAGATCCCCTGGAGAAGGAAAAGTCTACCCACTCCAGTAGCCTGGCCTGGAGAATTTCATGAACTGTATAGTCCATGGGATTGCAAAGAGTTGGACATGACTAGCGACTTTCAATTCACTTCACTTCAGAAATATCTGTAAAGTGAAAGAAACTAGACACACAAGACTACACAGAGCATAATTCCATTTATATGGAATACCCAAAACCATCAAATTGATAAAGATCAAAAGTAGACTGATGGTTGCCTGAGGCTGGGATGGGAACAAAAGTGGCAGGATGACTTTTTCTGGAGTAATTGAAATGTACTAAAATTAAATTATGCCAGTGGTTGCAAAAATTGAAAGTACTGAATAATCACTTAATTGTATGGTTTAAAGAATAAATTTTATTGTATGCAATTTATACATTTTTTAATAAACAATATATATTTTTAATAACCTAAATTTTGCAAATAATTAGTCACAATATGAAGACGCACACCTAGTGCCAGGATTAAATTCCAGATTCTATAAATAGAAGTGGTCTTCCCTCATGCTTAGTTGGTAAAGAATCTGCCTGCAATGTGGGAGACCCAGGTTTAATCCCTGGGTTGGGAAAATCCCCTGGAAAAGGAAAAAGTAGAATTCCATCGTATGTACTTTAAATGCAAAATCATGTCAAATCCAGGTATTTAAACAGCCAAAAACATTCAAGTAAAAAGGGAGAGTAATAGAATTTATTGCTTTACTTTATCACTTTTCTAGAACTTGGCTATCTGTGTACTGAGGTTTGGGAGGTAGACAAAGGGAATTTTGAACTGTAGCAGAATGCAGGAAAAAGCAAAATAAACTATTTTCAAAATAGTTTATATATATATATAAAAGCTATATATATTGGACTATATAGTATTTTCACTTTTTGTGTGAATTTAGAATGCAACACTATATAAATGTGATTTGTTTAACTAAAAATTCTTCAAACCTTAGGTGAAACTTGCAACAACTATAAATATTCACTTTTAAGATAAAAAAAGGTTATGAAATTACTTCAAATGATAGAACACACATGTTGTTTTGTTCAGTCACTCAGTTGTGTCCTAGTCTTTGTGCCCGCATGGACTGCAGCACACCGGACCTCCCTGTCCTTCACTATCTCCCGGAGTTTGTTAAACTTGTGTCCATTGAATCTATAATGCCATCCACCCATCTCATCCTCTGTCACCCTCTTCTCCTCCTGCCCTCAGTCTTTCCCAGCATCAGAGTCTTTTCCAAATAGTGGACTGTTTGCATCAGGTGGCCAAAGTATTGGAGCTTCAGCTTTAATATCCATCCTTCCAATTAATATTGAGGGCTGATTTCCTTTAGGATTGACTGGTTTGATCTCCTTTCTGTCCAAGGGACTCTCAAGAATCTTCTCCAACACCATAGTTCAAATGAAGCAATTATTCAGTGCTCAGCCATCTTTATTGTTTAACTCTCACATCCATACACGCTGCTGCTGCTGCTAAGTCCCGTCAGTCGTGTCCGACTCTGTGTGCCCCATAGACAGCAGCCCACCAGGCTCCCCTGTCCCTGGGATTCTCCAGGCAAGAACACTGGAGCAGGCTGCCATTTCCTTCTCCAGTGCAGGAAAGTGAAAAAGGAAAGTGAAGTTGCTCAGTCCATACATGACTACTGCAATAACCATAGTTTTGACTATGTGTACCTGTGTTGGCAAAGTGATGTCTCTGTTTTTTAATATGCTGTCAAGATTTGTGATCACTTTTCTTGCAAAGAGTAAATGTATTTTAATTTCATGGCTGATGTCATCATCCACAGTGACTTTGAAGCCCAAGAAAATAAAGTCTTTCATTGTTTCCCCATTTTTATGCCATGAAGTGATGGGACCAGATGCCATGATTTTAGTTTTTTGCATGTTGAGTTTTAAGACAGCTTTTTCACTCTCCTTTTTCACTTTCATCAAGAGGCTCTTTAGTTCTTCACTTTCTGCCATAAGGGTGGTGTCATCTGCATATCTGAGGTTATTGATATTTCTCCCGGCAATCTTGATTCCAGCTTGTGATTCATTCAGCCCAGGATTTCACATGATGGACTCTGCATAGGAGTTAAATAAGCAGGGTGACAATATGCAGCCTTGACACTCTCCTTTCCCAATTTTGAACCAGTCTGTTGTTCCATGTTTGGATCTATTGTTTCTTGACCTGGATGCAGGTTTCTCAGGAGGCAGATAAGGTGATCTGGTATTCCCATTTCTCTAAGAATTTTCCACAGCTTGTTGTGATCCACACAGTCGAAAGTGTTAGCATAGTTAATGAAGCAGAAATATATGTTTTTTCTGGAATTCCCTTGCTTTTTCTATGATCCAATGGATGGTGGCAATTTTGTGGAGGTATATTAAATATAGGTTACCTAAAACTATTTCTGCCATTGTAGAGAAAATAAATATGCTTTTAAATATTGCTTATACTTGTAGGGAATGAAACAATGGTCCCCCAAAGATGTCCATGGCTTCCTTTGTAGCTCATCTGGTAAAGTATCCACCTGTAGTTTTGGAGACCCAGTTTGATTCCTGCATTGGGAAGAGCCCCTGGAGAAGAGAGAGCTACTGGACCAGCTACTCCAGTATTCTTGGGCTTCCTCTGGTGTCTCAGACAATAAAGAATTGGCCTTCAATGTGGGATATCTGGGTTCGATCCCTGGGTTGGGAAGATCCCTGGAGGAGGGCATGGCAACCCACTCCAGTGTTCTTGGTGGGCTACAATCCATGGTGTCACAAATTGTCAGACATGACTGAACAACTAAGCATAACAGCACAAAAGTGTCCACATCCGAATCCTCAGAACCTGTTAACATGTCACCTTATAAAAAGATGTGATTTCCAGATATGATTAAGAGTCTTGAAATAGGCAGATTATAGGGACAAGGGTCTTTATGAAAGAAAGAGGGAGACAAGAGATTCAGAGACAGGAAAGGAGATATGATGATGTAAGCAGAGTTCAGAGAGAGTCAGAGAGAGAGAGGTTTGAAATTTGAAGATGCCTCACTGCTGGAATTGAAGAGGAGAATCACAGCCAGGGAAAGCAACTGTCTTCCAGAAGCAGGAAAAAACAGCAAACAAGACTCTCCCTAAGCCTCCAGATGAAAAGTAACTTATCAGAACCCTTGATTTTAGCCTATTTTGGTCTTGTCTCCAGAATTCTGAAATAATAATTTTGTATTGTTATACACCACTAAATTTATGGCAGTTTGTTACATACAGCAACAATAGGAAGCTAATATAACACCTTATCTCATTTTTTCTCACAAATTGCCACCAAAATTTAGTATTGAAGAAAATAAAACAAAATGAAAAATAAACTAAGAAATTCTGACTCAAGTTAAAATTCATCTAATGGGATAAAAATTGATTTCAGATCATGCTAAAGGATGCTCTCCAGGAAAAAGAAAAAAAAGAGAGAAAATTGCTGGGCAGGTGCTCTTCTTGGGGGTCAGGGTGATACAAACAAGTACTGTGAAGACATAATATTTGGATGGTTGAATGCTGTTAGGTCACACTCAGGAGAGGGCAAGAAGAGGTACTCCAGCCTATTTGTGGGGAGGTTTCAGCATCAGAATATATAAAGTTTTGAAAACTTACAATTTTCACCCCTTATAGAACTTTGCCTAAAAGCCTACCTTTGCTTCTTTTCCTTTCTTTTAGTGCTCCCCCTATCCCCTTACTGGTTTCTCCTAAGAGTGATTCTTAAATACACCATTTCCCAAAGTTTCCATGTGTCAGAATCTGCTGGGAGCACAGTCATTTCAAATATTGCTGTTTTAGAAAGATCTACCATGTGCGGGTGTATGCCTGTGTGCCTGTGTGCATACAGGGACCTGTGTGCCTCTTGACTTCTCTTTTGGTCATATCATCAAGCCCGTGAAAGAAAGGACCCCAGGTTTCTCTGGAGTTATCCAAGTTATAATAGAAGTGTGAGCAATCTGTAAATGTTTGTTAGAAAAATGTCAAAAATACAATTTTATAGATGTCTTTAAAAACTCAAGTTTTCCCAAATATGAAGCATCTTTTTTTTTTTTCCAAGTTATCGTGCTTTAGACAAACATCAGTTCAGTTCAGTTGCTCAGTCATGTCCGACTCTTTGCAAACCCATGAATCACAGCACGCCAGGCCTCCCTGCCCATCACCAACTCCCGGAGTTCACTCAAACTCATGTCCATCGAGTCAGTGTTGCCATCCAGCCATCTCATCCTCTGTCGTCTTCTTCTCCTCCTGCCCCCAATCCCTCTCAGCATCAGAGTCTTTTCAAATGAGTCAGCTCTTCACATGAGGTGGCCAAACTATTGGAGTTTCAGCTTTAGCATTATTCCTTCCAATGAACACCCAAGACTGATCTCCTTTAGAATGGACTGGTTGGATCTCCTTCCAGTCCAAGGGACTCTCAAGAGTCTTCTCCAGCACCACAGTTCAAAAGCATCAATTCTTTGGCACTGAGCTTTCTTCACAGTCCAACTCTCACATCCATACATGACCACTGGAAAAACCATAGCCTTGACTAGACAGACCTTTGTTGGCAAAGTAATATCTCTGCTTTTTAATATGCTGTCTGTACCACTAAGTCACTTCAGTTGTGTCCGACTCTGTGCGACTCCATAGATGGCAGCCCACCAGGCTCTGTTGTCCCTGGGATTCTCCAGGCAAGAACACTGGAGTGGGTTGCTATTTCCTTCTCCAATGCATGAAAATGAAAAGTGAAAGTGAAGTCACTGAGTTGTGTCCAACTCTCAGGGACCCCATGGACTACAGCCTACCAGACTTCTCCATCCACGGGATTTTCCAGGCAAGAGTACTGGAGTGGGGTGCCATTGTCTTCTCTGAATATGCTATCTAGGTTGGTCATAACTTTTCTTCCAAGGAAAGGAGTAAGCATCTTTTAATTTCATGGCTGCAATCACAATATGCAGTGATTTTGGAGCCTGAAAAAATAAAGTCTGACACTGTTTCCACTGTTTCCCCATCTATTTCCCATGAAGTGATGGGACCAGATGCCATGATCTTCGTTTTCTGAATGTTGAGCTTTAAGCCAACGTTTTCACTCTCCTCTTTCACTTTCATCAAGAGGCTTTTTAGCTCCTCTTCACTTTCTGCCATAAGGGTGGTGTCATCTGCATATCTCAGGTGACTGATATTTCTCCCGGCAATCTTGATTCCAGCTGTGCTTCTTCCAACCCAGCATACTTATGGACAAAGTCAAATTCCCAAATTATCCCTTTATTTACAGTGGAATTGAAAGGTGAGTCAGCATGAAGTAAAGACTGTTGTATATATATACTTTTTCTTTTTTTTTTGGTCAAGGTGGTTGTTTCGTTTTCCTTTGTAGGGAAAAAAACCCATAAAACTTGACTTTGTCAAGGACTGTCTCTACAACATCTCACTTTTAGGCTTAGAATAAAGGTCACATGAAAGTGCAAAGGTATTTCTTCTCATTCATTCCCTTGTCCTCAGAGGCAACCTGGGGATGATCGTAAGTGTGAAAAGTTCATGCTTATCAAAGAACATTCACGACAATTCCTGAAAAATGATTTTTTTTTCCAGGAATTAAAACCAAATGATTTTTCTTCCCCCATTCTCCTCAGCTGACAATCATAGGTGATAGTTACCCATGTCAAAAAATATTTTCTTACTGGAAATAAAACTAGAAAAGGAGTGTCTGTCATTCTCTTTGTTCACAATTTACAGTTAGGAGAGAAAAATGATTTATGATTACTATAATTATCTCTCTCTTTAGGAGATCTGTACAAATTATGTAATGTTTTAGCCATGTTTTTTTTCTACAGGCTGTTCATTAATCTAAGAAGTAAGTATATTAACAATTTTGCACCTTGTTAATTTTCAAACCTCTATGTGGGTCACAAATTGAATGGTCCAGGATCACTTAATGCATGAGGTCTGTTCACTGTGTGTGTGATGTTTGTGTGCTGACAAAGTCACAACCGTAATATAGATTTTTCCCTCAATAGATAGTATCTTCATAGATATTTGAAGGAGTCTACAAAAAATGAGTTTTGGGCAAAATGTTTTCTAATCTGTAGTTTCACCATAATGACGGTGAACCTTAGGAGTCAACCTGAAATGTGTTAGCTGAGTTAATATTACCAGCTATCTATCCTTTTCCTTTTTTTTTTTTATAATATATGATTCCATTCTGCTGTTGCTTCCTCTCCTGCAAAAACTCCTTCCTTTGGGCCATAGAATAGAGCATGTTTTGAATTTAACATTTCTTTGAAATGAAATTTCTCTGTTTACAGCATATATTTTAAGCACTGTTTTTCTAACATAGTTTTATTTAGGCAACATCAGAGCAGTTGCATCTAAAAATTTTTTATTTTGTTATAGTAGTTAACACTGAATCAGGAAATAAATGTCATCCCCTCAAACACCTCCAAAGATAAGTAGCCCTTGTTGAAGAAACTGAGTTAATATTTTTACATGCTGCTACTTACTTAATATTTAAATGATTTGGTAGTCTTGGAAAACATTGAAGTGTGTCTTCTTTATCATCTTACTCAATCATCCCAACTCTGAAGTGAGTACTGTTATTTTTCACTGTAAATATGAGGGAACTGAGACTCAGAGAAGGGAAAGGCCTTCCAGGAACCAAATAGCTATTAAGTGGAAGAAGCATTTCAATTGACATCTCCTTGCTTCTGTAATATTCAAATTCTCCCCTTTAATCCTCCTTAGATCTATATGAAGTTGGTATCATTCCCCATTTACAGACTGGAAAACTAGTTATGAGAGATTAAGTTAAATGCCAGTACTGTTTGTAATAGCCAGGACATGGAAGCAACCTAGATGTCCATCAGCAGATGAATGGATAAGAAAGCTGTGGTACATATACACAATGGAGTATTACTCAGCTATTAAAAAGAATAAATTTGAATCAGTTTTAATGAGGTGGATGACGCTGGAGCCGATTATACAGAGTGAAGTAAGCCAGAAAGAAAAACATCAATACAGTATACTTACACATATATATGGAATTTAGAATGATGGTAATGATAAACCTGTACGCAAGACAGCAAAAGAGACACAGTTGTATAGAATGGCCTTTTGGACTCTGTGGGAGAGGGAGAGGGTGGGATGAGTTGGTATCATTCCCCATTTACAGACTGGAAAACTAGTTATGAGAGATTAAGTTAAATGCCAGTGAACTACAGAACCAACACATGGAACCTCCTTTTTCCAATAAATGATGGTAATCTTCATTAAATATACCTGAAAAAAAATGCTCATATGTGTTCTGAATTTGAAATAAAAACTAAACCCTTGTAAAATTTTTTTAAAGAACTCTATCTCATGTAGAGGCCCAAGATTGTATCTGATTTAATAAATGGCTTTAAAAAAAAATGGGAAGGGAGGCAGCTTAGATTATCTCAAATAAATGAATTGTTTAGTTTGCCGAGAGGAAATGAAGACAAACAAGCAAACAAGAGGACAAGTCCACAGCTAAGTCCCACTGTTGTCAAATCAAACAGTCACAGCCAAAGTGAGGTTGATTCATTCTGTTGTCTAAAATAAATTACCATGTCACCTTGAGTGACTCATTTGAGAATAACAAAATCACATGCTCATGAATATATTCATCCATATGAATTAAATGTTGAAAAGTATTAAGCCTACCACAATATTTCATACTAACAAACAATGAGAAAAGCAGCTTTTTTTTTCTAGTTTTTACATTGCCTTCCCATGTTTCTATTTGTATTGGCTTATGACCTTGTGACCCTCACCAAATGAATGGATTGAAATGCTATTGTAGCTTTTCTTTAAGATTGAAAGGATGGCAGGAATAGGATGGGTAGAGTATTTTATATCCATCATTACATAGCAAGAGTTCTATACACAATAGTTACTTCTCACATTTTTCCTATACACAAAATTTATCTCTGACATGTGTTTTATAAGAAACTCAACAGAAAGCAATTTATTTAAGGCAGTTTTCATTGTAAATAAATAATGATTTTGACTATTCATCTTGGGAAAGGGTAAAAGGACAATTTAACAAGCATAAAAAGAAATTCAAAAAAAATGGATTAATAACTAGAAAATTAATTCTAAAACTTGTGGAAAAAATATTCCTATCTATACATGTTAACAGTCTTTTAAAACACTGAATTTAGAAAAGTAGCATTTCGACTCTATTTCACAAAAATGAGCTTCCAAAATAAAGTTTATTACAGGCATTAGTAAAATGTTGTGCAGAAAGGTTAAAAAAAGGAAGAGGAAGCCTATCATTTTCAAAACATTTAAACTGGGAGTCAGGGGGACAATAATGTACTTTTCAAAATAGTTCAAATAAATATATCACTTAACCTTTCAAAATTACTATCTCACTGATTATGTCATATTGCCCTATCAACAACCCTGAATAATAGGCTAGAAACTTGCTATTTTCACCCATTTATATACAAAAAGGAAGGGGTGACGATGGGAGAAATTAAAAGACTTGCTTAAGTCACTTAGTAGAACCACAGAATAGAACAAGGACTGAGTTAACTGCTCTCATTGCAAAGATTACAGACTGATATAGAGCAACTCAGCCTACATGGATGGCTTAGAGGGTCAGACCCTCCACCTCACAATAAAAATCTCTTTTCTTTATTTTCTCCCCTGGCATGCAGAATCTTCAACAAGCATAAGTACAACAGGGTCAGAATGGTAATAAATTTCTTCGATGAAAAGAATGAAAACCCTGAGAGATGAGTAAAAAGTGAAAGTTTGATTATTGAACCAAGTCAGCACCATCAGGGGAATGGCTTTTTGGCGTCTGAAGTCTGTCTTAAGTGGAAGGAGCTGCTCTGCTGGGAAGCTGGCCGGGGATACACGTGATGGGTGGTATAGAGGGTTGATTAATCTCTCCCTCAATGCATATCCACTGGAACCTCATAATAAGGCTTCATTTGGAAACAGGATGTTTGCAGATGTAATTAGTTGAGTCATTTTGGATTTCTATGAGCCCTAACTCGAATGTCTATTGTCCTTATAAGAAGGGAAGAGGACGTATAGAAACACAGGAAGATAAAGGCCATGTGAAGATGGAGAGAGAGAGAGGAGTGAATCAGCTACAAGACGGAAAAGCAAAAAAATGCTGGGAGACCCCAGAGAGTAGGAAAAGGCAAGAGAAGAGTTCTTGCATAGAGGTTTCAGAGCAGACATGTCCCTGAATATCTTCACTGCAGGCTTCCGGCTTCTGAATAGTAAAAGAATCCATTTCTGTTGTTTTCAGCTACCGAGTTTGTGAAATCTTATTATGGTACCTTGGAAGCTAACATACTTGGAGGCTTGTAAAGAAGCAAAGCAACAATATCCTCTCCCAGAAATTCAGAAAGTGTACTTTCCTTGGGAAAAGTGTTAAAGGGAGGAAGTATGTGAGAAGCACAAAAGGAGAAAAAGGGTCTTTATCAATGACTGCAATAGTCCAAACTGTTTCTCTATAAGACTGTATGTGTTTTCTCTCTTCATTCTCAGCACAGTCCTGTGATATAAGTTTGACACCATTTTTTTAATTTGAGGCTTAGATACCCAAGGTTCCTAGCTCAAACTCACAAAATAATAAATGACAAAATCAGGAATCAAAACCATTCTTCCTAATTCCTGTACAGGTGTTCCTTAAGCTTGTAATTAAATAGCTCTCCAAGAATATAATATTAATTTTTTTTTTTTATGAACACTTTTAAAGCTAGTCAGGACACAGCAATAAGGAACTCTCAGGAGAAGCAGTCCTCTCGGGGCAGAGAGATGAAATTAGATATCCTAATAGGTCTTTTCCAAGTCTAATTGCTCTCACTCTGTGTAAGGCGCCGACTAAATGCAAGTTCATTATCATTTTTTTCTAAGTTAACTGAAAAACAACATTGATTGACATTTTGGAGATATTCAACATTTATATGCAGGAAATTTAGGAGACTTTAAAAACATTCAAAAAAGCTTTTCTTAAGATAGCTTGTACAGTTTTTTTTTTTTAAACAGTGAAATATTCTGCTCGAAAACAGATGCTTTCTAAAATTTCTTACTGCTGCTCTTCCCAAGCTAATGATCTTGATGTACTCAGGACCTTGTAGGCAGAATGCAGTCTTCCTCAGCAGGAAAAGAAAAGAAATACTGTGCGTCTTCACTAAATGCCCCTGTGTTCACACACAAATTTTGGCTTATTCTCTTTGCCTCTCAAGTGTATTGATTCTCTTTGTCTCTCAAGTGTTTGATTCTGACCTCTATCATAATAGATAATAAGAATATTATACCATTTGATTATAGGTAAAAGTGTCTTTATAATATTTTGCTTTATCCAATGCACACTACACTATGCAGTATTCATGTTTCAAAAAAGAAACGGCATCTGACAATGAAAGTGATTCTGCATAAAAACACGGGTGATGAGGGTTAAGGCTGAATTCATATCTTGGAAATGTTTATTTAATCCTTTAAAAATTATCCCTCAATTTTAACTAGGATACATTTAATATTTGCGTTGACTGTTTCTATGCTAAAAAGAAAAAAGGAAAACAAAATAAAACAGCTTAGTAAAATTATAAAAACTCCATTTCTTTAAAAAAAATTTATTGGAGAATAATCACTTTACAATGCTGTGCTGGTCTCTGCTGTACCATTTCTGTTTCTTATCCCTCCTCAATATCCTAAACATGTTGATCTCCTAGAAAAGGAAACACATCTCAAGAAGAATAGATTCTTTTAAGTCTTATCTCCTTATAAGAGAGGTATTTATCTTGCCTATTCATCCAGGATAATGCTGTTTTACAAAAATAAATTTTGTTCACTTAGATTTAAATAAATCTCCTTAGCCAATGTAAGTAATTCCTAAATAAAACCTGAAGTACATTTTTTCTTGGAATTTTTAAGAGCCAATAACATAACTAATTATGGAATTGACATCTTTCACCACCTCTCATCTTGACTTATTAAGAAAAAATCTAAAATTAGTATGTATACTTTAAGAATGCTTTGAACACTTCTGATCCCTATGGACTAGAACATGGAAACCACCCAAGAATGAGTGGGAACCAGCCAATCTTCTTAAGACAAGGGCTGATCAAGCCATTGTCCCTAGAACCGTCCTTGTTTTATCCCTTCTAAGACCACATCATTCAGCCCTAACTTTTCTTCTGATGGATTCTGTCCACAATTCTCTCACTTGGACCACAGAATCTTGTCTCTAAGTCTCTTATTTGTCACCTGTCCTCCACAGACAGGGAGGCTCTCTAAAGCTCAAATGTGATCAATTACTCAAGTAGCTTAAACCCTTCAGTTGCTTCTAAGTGCTCTCAGGATAAAGTCCATGCTCTCTAACATGATGCATGGGTCCTCTCCCAATCTGGCCCCTTCCCACCTCCATATTTTTCATCCTCCCTTGCCTTTCTCTTCCTCTCACCCAACTCCCATCCCCTTCCACTTATTGCTCTAGTAATAGTGAACTATTTTCAGTTCAGCGAAGACTCTGGGCTATCACATCACTAGACTTTTGTACGTATTGATTTCCTTGCCCAAAATATTTATTTAACTATACAATTTATAAGCTTTATTCATGTTTCAGGAAAGAGACCATTTCCTCTGGGCAGCATTCTCTGAATCCTGACCCAAACCTGACTACATTGTGAAACTTTAGTTGACTGTCTGCCTATGCTATCCCACACTACCTTAGTTACTAACAATTCTTATTGAAAGTATGGATTGGACTATAATTAAATCTGAGATGTGCCTTGTTCTTACATTCATTGTAGCATCAAGATACTCCATTAATATTTCATGTATGTATGCACGAATAAATTAGAGAATGAATGATGAGACATGTAACATATTTCAGACACGAACAGATATTCAATATGACAGAAGACATTTAAGCATATATATGTTTACAAGACATAGATTTACAATATAAGACATCCACCTTAATATGAATTTAATTCCTTACTTTAAACAGAAAAATGTTCTCCTACACTATGTTCTTTTAACTAGATCTCCCTTATTCTCCATTGATTCTTTCTTTAAAACTTCACCCAGCCACCTGAACACCACTTTTTCAGTGTCTGTACAATTATGAAAAAAATCCTTTAAAACTGGGGTACTGTATTTGAATAGAGGAGACTATTGTTACACGGATGCTATTAGATTCATTGAGTGGAGACATTTGCTCACCCTTGGTCAAGATGCTGCCAGAGTTTGACAGATATGGTCAAAAGAGTACCTGGCACTTTAAAAGGTCAGAGAAGTTAGGCATGACCAACTTCTTCACAGATGGCTGAGCTGTCAACACTACTTGAAATAATCTATCTTGAAGGTGCTAGAGATGAGTCAGCTTGCCTTAGCCCTGGGGAGTTCTGTGTTTCTAATGACTTGAGCATTACTCCTAGCCTCTGCTTGCCCCTCATGTCTCCTGTAAAGACACTCATACAGCCATGTGGTGCCTCACCTAGAACTTTGCAGGAATCTCAATGGGATAAGCCTAACAAATAAACTCAACTTCTCAGTGTAAAGAAAGGTCATGAGAAAAGTCTGCCAGTGTTTTAAATCTTGGGTCTGCACACCTTCTCTTTAAACTTGGGCATGTCTTTATATATATATATATATATATATATATATATATATATATGTTTTTATTTGAAGGATAATTGCTTTATAGTAT
>SJXQ01006491.1:392503-444805 GCA_006408695.1 Aepyceros melampus
CTAGAGGGATCTCTTGCTATGACCATGCTGTCTTCCCATCCCAGTGTCAGAAACAGCTTCTTTTACTTTATTCTCTCTTTGAGACACATCCATCTATGACTCCCCCTATCAAGGCATAACCCAAGTTTCTCTTACCTGAGAAGTCATTCCTGACTTTCTGAGCCAGCCTAAGTGCCTCCTTCTTTATGGTCCTAAAGAATATGCTCTAAGCCTGTATTGTCAACACATATTTCTTCCAAGTGGGAGAATAGCACCATGGCTTTTTCCGTGTATCTTTGTATTTAAGTCTAATAATTATTCTGGCATTGCAGTAGATATTCAATAAGTGATAATTAGGTAAATGACGTTTAATCCATTTTGAGTTTTTGTGTATGGTGTTAGAAAATGTTCTAGTTTCATTCTTTTACAAGTGGTTGACCAGTTTTCCCAGCACCACTTGTTAAAGAGATTATCTTTTCTCTGTTGTATATTCTTGCCTCCTTTGTCAAAGATAAGGTGTCCATAGGTGCACGGATTTATCTCTGGGCTTTCTATTTTGTTCTATTGATCTATATTTCTGTGAATGATGAGGAATGGGCAGTCAGTTCAGTTCAGTCACTCAGTCGTGTCTGACTCTTTGCGACCCCACGGACTGCAGCACGCCAGGCTTCCCTGTCCTTCACCAACTCCCAGAGTTTACCCAACCTCATCTCCATTGAGTCAATGTTGCCATCCAACCATCTCATCATCTGTTGTCCCCTTCTCCTCCTGCCTTCAATCTTTCCCAGCATCAGGGTCTTTTCCAATAAGTCAGCTCTTCGCATCAGGTGGCCAAAGTATTGAAGTTTCAGCTTCAAAGTCAGTCCTTCCAATGAACACTCAGGACTGATTTCCTTTAGGATGGACTGGTTGGATCTTCTTGTAGTCCAAGGGACTCAGGTATACCATTATCAAAATCAGGACATACTATCACAGTAGGAATTTGGTCCCAAGACTGATTTAGCACCAATGTTGGGGAATTTGGGGAGTTGGATAGCTTATCAGAGAAAAAAAAAAAAAAAAACAGTTATAAACTGAATCTCTTAACATGGGGGTCAAAAAGTTGGATCTGATGTTGATGTATCCCAATCCAACTAATGCTTTGCACATATAACCTATTATATAGGATTGTTCTAGATTCTGTGCAAATGTAGCAGTCAAATGACTCCAGAATGTGAACAACAACAAAATGAGAACAGGAGGATATCGAGGTCATTAAATGGAAAACATGCCATCTATATTTGTAAATTTTCTAAGTTCTTCCTGAACATTCTTCCTCACCTCCTTTTCAACAAACTTTGGGTTGCACCTTTCTCCTCCATAAAGTATTTCCTAAAAGTGGGATGAATATAAAATTGCTCATAATTCTTTGCTATGAGAATTGTTGAATCCATGATGTCCCTGGAAACCATGGCAAAGAGCAAACATTAGCTTCATGCAGTTACTGTCTTTTTTTCCTTCAGTATTTAACACTACAAGATTAAGAGAAAATGTGATATTTTATGAAATGGACTAATTAATATCTAGAGCCAATAAGGATTTTAGTGCTAGGCCACATCTTGCATGGACTTATCCCCAGAATCATAAAATGGGATTTGTGTGTGTGTGTGTGTGTGTGTGCGTGCGTGCTTATAATATACACTTAAGTAGCACATTCACTGTAGATGTGCATAGTCATGTGGACATATCAAAGAAAGAAGGACTGGCTGTGATGCAGGGGGCCTAGGCATACATTCTAAAGCTACCACCAGGGCCTGATGCAAGATCAAGCTCTCTTGTTAAACACTGCCAGTCTTCTAGATCAGTAAGACTGATCTTTGCCCCTTCTCTCTTATCATGAGTCTAAAGGTCTATTTGTTTCAGAGTAAATGCATCACACAGGCAGAATTGTTTCTTTTTTCATCTAGTATAAGTTATCATATCCATTATCCTATGTGAAAAGACACATTTTCTCTATAACATAAGCTCTTGCTGTTACTGGACATCATCAAAATTCAATTTTGGAGCCAAAATGATAGACTGGGGAAGAGTGTTTAGTTTTATTAGCTTCTCTTAAACTGAAAAGGTTGCCACCACCTGTAAAAAATCATTCATTCAATCAAGCATTTGATATGGGCATAAGTGAGAAATGCAATTTTATAAAGTCTTAAAAATCAGGTAGCATTAGAAGAAATGTTTCACTTTTCCAAATGTGAAAATAATCAGAAGTTAAGATAGTTCTAAAAGAAAAGAATGAGGCAAAAGGGAATTTTTAATTTTTTACAATGAATGTATAAAATGGAAGGTTTTGCAACTTGAACCATACCATTTTCTACTAAAAGGGATTAACTGATCACAGAATATTAATACAATCAGGTGACAGTTTTTGTAAGCATTGTTTCTTTAACTATTGCTATATTATTTTCTATAATTTTTGAAGACTATTGTCAATAAGCACTAGTGATCCTATTCTTACAGAGCAACATGAAACATAGTTAGAATTAATGTAGGTAGTTAATCACTTAGGAAAAAAAAACCCACCACCAATAAGTATGCGTTGCTTAGACATGCTGGACTTCAATATTTGATATAAAAAAATTACATGTATTATTTATTTTTATTTTACTAGTAATCCTGAAAGTAGACACTAGAATGTCAACCATTTTGCAGATGAGCAAAATAAGTAGATTCTTAAATGTTCTAAGATTGTTCAGCACATGCAGAAGGTAAGACTTGTCCAGAACTTTTGATTCTGAAGCCCAGGCATTTCCTGTTTCACACAGTTTTTCAGAATGTTTTATCCACATACTTCCATCAGGAAGCAGAGTTCCTTAGCATAAAATACTAGAAAATCCATTGTAAGTCATCTTTGGATGAAGAGTCTTTAAGATATAATTAAATTGTACTGTTTGTCTTCAATGATAGAAATAGTAGAATTGAAGATAGGTAAAGATTTTTTTAATGTCTTCTATTAATGTACAGTAAGTTAAAACAAGTGGAAATGCACAATTTTATTCAAGCACTGGTTTTTCTATAATTTTATTTCACAAATATCCTGCTATCTAAAACATTTCCCTGAGGCTCTCTTGTCTCCTGCTCTGAGTTGAATTCATATGGCCAGCTAACTCCCTCTTCATGTTTCACACACTTCCTGTTCTTAAACCAATCTTGTCTTTATTAAGGTCCTGACAATGCCTAGTTGAGCAATCATAGAAACGTAGCATCAAGTCACCCTTTTAGACGGGAAATAGCATGTGTAGTTGAACTTAATCAACTTGTATTTAGACCAGCTTGGCACATAGAAGCTGTGCCTCTTTGGACAAGCTATTTGCTACCATCCACTCTGTTTCTTGTAATGTAACTCATATGTAAAGTTAAGAAGACATGACCCATCAAATACTGAGTAATGTTAGTTTTCTTCTCTAGGTCTTTTTGCCAAGATTTTCAAAGAAAACTACCATTACATTTTACTGCCCCATAGTTACTCCTAAATGGTCTGCTTGTCTGTTCCTCAATGACCCACATTTGGGATCTGAAGAAGCCTCAATAGAATTCCAGAGCAGAACTCTCTTAATTTCTGAATGGACTCTGTGCTTCACTCTCTCCTGAATAGCCCGGTGTGTTCTGCCCCAGGACTGTGGCTTTGCTGCCTCTTTGTCCTCGGACCATAAGTGGACCCTGAGGCAGAAACAATTTGAGAGCCTGGTTTCTTTCAAAGGAAAGCTATACCATGGGAGCATGATGAACAAGGGAGAGAGTGGCCTGCAGAGAGGTTAGACGAGGAGCAAGTTCATACTGGTGGTCATGGAAAGGAATTAAGATTTCATTGTGAATGCAGAAGAGCCTGGGAAGCCACGGTATGTAATTTGAGTCAGTTCACATAAAAGCTTCAAGCCTCAGTTTCCATGTCGAGGAAAAGAGAGTCTGGCAACATAATCACAAGGTGATTGTGACAATCACATTGTCAGAGAATATACATGAAAAGCTTTGACAACTTGTGAAGACATATGAGCAAAATATCATAATGGCTGTGGACAGCTCCCAGCAAAATATCATCACCATGAATGCAGAGACAGAAGATGGACCCCTTGTTATTTGTCTTCACTTCACTTTCTTTTATATCACAGGATATTGGGAGGAATAGATGCCTGCCACTATGACACTCTAGCCATGGACGGTGGTTCAGCAGAGGGCAAATCCATCCAGGGCATACAAATGATTAGGGCTGGCACTGGACACAGGAGCTGAGGGACTTTGTAACATTTGTAAAATGACCATGTCTCTGAAGCTAATAAAAGAAATCCCTTTTCTTTGCTGTCACCCCTAGGGAAATAAGACTGAGAACTTTCTTCATTAACATCTGTGGATTTCTCTCCAATTATTTATTCATTCATTCACGTGTCCCTCCATTCCACAAACTTCACTGAGCACCTGACTGATGTTTCAAAACCTCTCATTCCTCTGTAAAAGGAAGACTAGTAATGACAGGTAATATTTATATATACATTTAAGCATATTCTGAGAATTATACTAATAATTTGCTTGCATTATCTTGTTTAATATTTTCCAGTCTCCTCTGATGTGAATAGTCATTATAATTACATACCTTTTACACATGGAGGCTTTGAAGGTCTTGGGCTGACCCAGGTCACATAGCAATTCCACTCCTGGGTATGTGTCCAGAAGGAATAAAAACACTCATTTGAAAAGATACATGCACCCCAATGTTCATAGCAGCACTATTTACCCTAGCCAAGATATGGAAGCAATCTAAATGTCCATCAACAAATGAATGAATAAAAAAGCTATGGAATGTTACTCAGCCATACAACATATTGAAATTTTGAATTTTCAGCAACATGGGTAGACTTGCAGGGTATTATGGTGAAGTGAAATAAGTCAAACAAAGACAGACAAATATTGTATGGTATCACTTATATGTGGAATCTAAAGAAATACAATGAACTAGTAAATATAATGAAAAAGATACAGATTCACATTTATAGAGAACAAATTAGTGGTTAAGAAGACACCTTAAGGGCAGGGGATTAATAGGTAAAAAATTATCCCATGTAAAATAAACTACAAGGAAATAAATTAAAAATAAGCTTCAGGATATACTGTATACCACAGGGAGGTAGCCAATAGTTTATAATAACTATAAATGGAGTATAACCTTTAAAAATTGTGAATCACTATATTGTATACCTGTAACATATTATATTGTGCATCAACTATACTTCAATAAGAAGAAAAATGTAAAACATGAATGGACATACAGACTAAATAAATAAATGGCATCAGAACTGAACTTGAGCTCAGCTCTCTTTGACTTGAAAGCCAAATTATAAGCATCACATGGCCATCAAGCACAGCTCTTGAGGATGAAAGTTGAGCGTTGTTCTGAAAGGTGTCAGATGTCTTAGCACTGTGGCGTCCAGCCTCGAAAGGTTGTTGGATGGTGTCTTTTTCCTTTAGTCTTTTCTTCATTCTTACAGTCAAAGGCAAGCAGTCTAGCTTGCTAGGTAATTTTTCCATGGAAAAATGACATTGAATAGGCACACTGTAGGAAGAAATTGCAACCCACTCCAGTATTCTTGCCTGGAAAATCCCATGGACAGAGGAGCCTGCTGGACTACCGTTCATGGGCTCGCAAAGTCGGACATGACTGAAGTGGCTTAGCACATAAGTAGATATGACAACTCCCAGTTCCATGATATCCATTAGTTTGGCTTGAATTCACAAATGTCCGGTAGTACAGCAGTGGTGAGCAGGCTTTGGGGCCAGGCTGAACTGTAGAATTCTGGCTTCCATATATTACTGCTACTGCTAAGTCACTTAGTCATGTCTGACTCTGTGCAACCCCATAGACTAGTTGTATGAAATTTCTTATTTAAATTCTCCATACTAGGGATACTAATAAGAGTATTTCTCTCATAGAGTTGTTACAGGAATTCAATTTCTTAATATGGTGATGAACACAGAGCTAGTTCTCATTAAATATTAACTATCAACATAGCTGTTATTTACATAATACAAATGCTGCTCTAGCAGTGCTGGTCTCAGGTTGGAAAGCAACATATGATTCCTTCTGGCTGCTGCCTTCACTCATGGTCGGTCTTCAATGCCATAAATTGAACTCTATTGCTATTCTTCTGTAAGCATGCTCCCCAGCCATGTGATAAACGGTCATTCAATAAACATTGACTCTACAGACCAGAGTACATGACAAGTGCTGGAAGACAGATCTCTGCTTTCCAGAGGTACAATGTTTAATGCATTCTGGGTAACCATTTCGTGATTTGTCAAGTCTTCTGTGAAGGGAATGGCGACATTGAGTGGCATTCGCAGTGTTTGACTTTCAGCCCCTATGTTAAAGAGTCTGCTTTCTATCTTTCTTTAGCTCAGAACTCTCTGACAGGTTGGGTTAGACATACAAAAATGAAAGCTTTTATTATTGCCACAGAGAGGCAACTTGGTCAGTTGGGAAGAGATCTGGTTTTGGGAGCTAGTGATCTGAGTTCAAATCTTAGCTCTTGAGGAGCTTTGACCTTGGGTCAATTCCTCACTTCCTTGAGCTTTTATCTTCTAGGAAGGGGAGACTTTGTAGAATTAGGAAGCATTTTAACTAAAAGAGATTTTATATAGCTAAGTCAAGACATATGCAAAGCCCCAGCAGAGTTCCTGGCACAGGGTGGGGGCTTAGCCAATGCCAGCTGTGGGGGTCGCAGCCGGGGTGGGCAGCAGCAGACAGTAACAGTAACGCCAGCCGGAGGAGTGGCCTTGGCCACAGCCGCAGATGCGGTGGCAACTTTCTTCCTCTCTTTGTTTGTTCAGATGCCGCCTTTATAATGGTAATGGATCACTTTAAAATTCAAAGTCCATTTTAGTGATAAAGAAAAATGATAGCGGGTTTCCCTGTAATTAATGGCATTTTTAAACATTGCAGTCTGATTATAAATAGAATATAAGATGCCTTCTGTGGTGAGTAACATGTCTTTCTAGTTTTCTAGATTTATGAATTTAGTCTGTATCAAATTAATTATTGTGGGTGTATTACATGGATGTGAAACATCTGGAATAATAGGCCTTTATTGTTAATAGACCTCTCAGGAGCTCATGACAAACATCCTTATAATAGCAACATATGCCGCGAGTTAATGAGAACCATCACTGACAATTAATGGTTCTTGTGCTTTCAGTAAATTACACATTTTCAAATTTTATATTCTTTATTTTCATCTTTATGGTTTCAGTTTGTGACTTGTGTGAAATTAAACCCAAAGCTCCTTATAGAGGAAGAAAATATTTATTGAATGTGCATGGTGTGCCAAGCTTAGTGTTATATATGTGAGTATATATGAACATGTAATTATTTTTGAATTACAAAGTAATTAGACATCGCTTTATGTACAAACAAGAAAACTTGAGATATGGTGAGACTCATGATTTATCAATGTGAGTGTCCACACTACAATTAAAGGTTGAGTGTGCTCTTACATTCAATAGAAGAAAAGAAATTAGAGTATTGCAAAAAAAGGCTCTCCTTTTTCTCAGTCAAATTTCTGCTTGCAGTAGACTCTTCAACTTTACGTATAATAACCTTCTAGTGGTCCCTGGTCATATTGGGCTTAGGCATTGTGCAAAAGGGATTTATAAAGAAATCTGTGAATTTAATGTCTTGATATGTTTTGGAGCTTAGTCTGTATATAATGCAAGGCCAAGAACTATGGATATGTCTGGAAAAAGAATACACGGTGCTCCCTTGTTTTTTGGTGAAGGAAAAGGACTTTTTATTGGGGACCACCTACGAAAAGCTGTATCTTGGTATTGAATAGCCTGATGCTCTGAAGTTGAAAGTTCTGCCTGGACCCCAGCTATCATACTGCTATTCTTCCACAACTGTAAATTTCATCTATTATATAATTTTCAGATATATAAAGGAAACATCATTGATATATTTTAGACAAACAACATGGAATTTTTTTAGGGACAATAGAAAATGTGATATAGCAGACAAACCAGAAAATATGATTAGGAAAAGGAAAATAAATGATAGACCTATCATTAGAGCTAGAAACAGGAAATAGACCCCTTCATCTGAATTTAGTCATAATTGCCTTTATTGATAAGGAGGCAAAATTCTTACCACCGTATCCAATTTTATTATGTCCAAGGTTTCATATTATTTGAAATTATCCTGTTATCTGTTTGAATCTTGAGTATGACTTTCTCCCCTCACATGAATGTAAGTTTCATAAAAGTAGATACCTTTTCTGCTTTGTTCTCTGCTCTAGACCAAAGGCAGTAGTTGGCACTCAACAAATATTTATTGAATGAATGTCTATCTTTCAAGTTGAAATCATGTATTCATTCACTATGCCATCATTTAAGGAGTGCATACTGTGTGCCTGAGTAGAGATATATACATAATACATGCACATACGTATGCAACAATGAGGCAAAGTTGCATAACAGGTAAGTTTATAAACTCAGAATAGTATCTGAACCACTTGTTACATGAACTCAGAATTTTCACCACTTTTCTGAGCTTCCTCTGTTTCATCTATACACCATCGATGACCTATGCCAGCTCCATCCTGCCTGGTGGCTGCATGCCCTCTGCCATGCCTGCCTGACTTACCCCTGGGCTCCCATGAATCTGACCTGATAGAAGAAGTGATTCTCTCTTACTGTAACAAGGCATCTAGATATAGCCTGTGAATTACACATACCACATGCTCAAGTGAATGGTTAAGAGCAAAGTTGGGCACTTTCAGGACCCCTAGTCCACTACCCAGGTGACAGTGTTTATACGGGCTGCTGTCAGACTCTCAGGTTCTGTCTCCACTGGAAGCCTCCTCTTGGTCCTGTTAATCCCTTCCGTGGAGGCTGGGCCCTATTTGCTGCTTTCCAGTTATAATCTCAGGATCTCCCAATCCCCTGGCTTGGCCAAATCTCAGATACCCTCAACTTCCATCATCTGACACCTTACATCTGATACATTAGATTGCAATATCTCAAGTCAAAATCAAGTTCTTTCCTCAACTCTTCTCAATCTACCAGATTGAATAGTTGAGCCCTCTGTAGCCAGCCTAATCTAGTGAACTTCCCTCAGTTACTGTCCTGGACTTACTACTGATTCAGGGCTCTGACAAGAGTGAAATGTGGATATAAAAGTTTGCAGCTCTGGGTTTGTGTTATTCAGATCAATCCAGCAGGAGTCACTGAACATACTTGCAAAATAAACTCCCCTGGATATATGAAGAGAGTAATTTTCAAGGTCAATTGCAAACAGTCTCTGTTAATCATGAAATATAAGTGCATTCACACATCAAGTGACTATTTTCTGCTTTTATAACCTAAGCTAAATACAATAAACTGAAGACAGATCCTCACTAATCATAGAAATTATCCCTACTGAAATTTAGCAAAAGATATTCTTACAGACCAAGACTTGAGCTACATTATAAATTTGGTCTGGTTTCCATACAATTGGGTCCAGAGACTTTAAAAGCTGGGATGGTAAAGATGTCCAATATAATATAAAGTTTCATAAATCTGTAGTCACTCTACTGAGCACTTTCCAAAAAAAAATAGTATGATTATTAAAATGAATATATTATATTTGACTTGCTATTTATTGAGTAAATATAGTCTTGATAAGTATCTTCAGCCCAGCATCATACCTGGCACCTGCAAGTACCCAGTAAACATGAGTTGAAGGAAAGAATGTCAGCTGCTAACCTTTTTCCTCATGGGTCATGGGAGCTGAGAAAGACCAAGGTCAGAGATAATGAGACTTCACAACCTCATGGCCACAGTGAGAATTATGAAAGTGCTTTAGAAGTGAGTTATTTGAAGCTCAGTAGGGAAAGATTCTTCATCCTCCCAGATCTCCGCTGTCACTTTACAAAGAGAAATAAAGACTTATCTTGATGACAAGGGACATTTGGGGATAAAGATGCCAAATATGGCCTGAGTCTGGAGCTCTCAGAGGGCAGTGGGTGAAGCAATTTGAATAACAGAAGAGTCAATCTTTAGAATCCTCCATTGAGGCTCAGAGAGATGTGTAAAGCACTTGGGATTTGATTTTACCTTTCAGGATTTTCTATTTTGTTCTTATATTTGCTGTCACTGGGCAGAACAGAGAGCAAACCCAGTAGAGTGAGGTTGCATAGTTTTGCCTTTTTTTTTTTTTTTAAGAGGAAAGAGAGAAGGTCTTGGAAGGCTTGTGAGAAAGATGCCTTTTTTCTGATTAAAAATATCATACAATATTATAATATTTTTAAATGGAATGTAAAACCAGCTCATCTTCCCTGGGGAATTTTTAATGTACAAAGAATCTGAAGATTTTCTCTAAGTATCTAAGGAAGGGAGTGAGCCAATTTTGTAATCTATGAAAATTATTCATCTTATTCCCCTCTGTCCTTAAAATAGGTATCCCATTAAAAAAAATGATTAATGACACAGCCTTTGCCCTTTAAAGAAAGTGGGAAAAAAGACATTTATCACATGTCTACCACCTGTCCAAGTCTCCAATAAACATAATTCTGCCTCACTTAGTACTCATAGCAACCTTATGAGGCAGATGTAATTATCCTTGTTCTACAAATTGTGAAACTGAGATTCTGAAGGTTGAAGATGCTTGTCTTTTGCCTCTGTCAATCCCTTATCACTTACCATGAACACTGACTCTCCTGGAAGTTTCTCCACCCTTCCTTGAGAAGGCTAACCCTTCCCTCCTCTGTGCCAGAGTTGTATTCTGCACATGAATTTAATGCTTTATCTCTGCATTTGAATTAATTTCTTTTCAGGTTTTGTTCCCCTTTACTAGAGTAGAAGTCTCTAGATAGTCAGGATTGGGGTTTTCATCTCTATATTCTTTGTACTGACCTCAGAAATGTTTCATTTTTGAAGTAAATGCCACATTAACTAGTTAGGCATGGAATCAGAATTTAAATTTAACATCTTTTTGATTCTGAAAGCTCATGTGTTTTTCATTATACCATGATGTCAAAACTTGAAGACAGACAGAAAGATTAATGCAGTTGTGTTATTAAGTCATACACTTAAGTAATACTATTATATCCCATTTACATACTTAATATAATTATAGCAGGGTTAAGGAATAGATAGGCAATTCATAGGTAATGCAAATTCAGAAAATGTGAAACCCAAGGAGCGTGTACAACTCAAATGATAAATCTAAGAATGTTCATTTTACTTTATCAATTTATTGTTATTTTATTATCATTATATAACAATGACATGGTAGGCCCTGTGGGAGGTAGAAAGGTAAGGTGTAAAAAGAACAGGAAGCCTGCCCTTCCTAAGGTGCAGGTACCACACACATGCTGCAGTATATTTTGTTGTGAGTTATCTCTCTGAGCTGTACTTTTTGAACGTCTAAATTGGTGCTAATTGTACCACTTAGGATCATTATAAAAATTAAAACAGAGAACGTATGCTGTTGGCCTAGTGCCTAACATAGATGAAGACAAATCAGTGGATGTTCTTCCTCAACTTAAAAGCAGATATGAATATGGATGTGAAGGAAGACTTAAATTGGAAGTTCCCAATGGGGGAGAGAGGGAGGTTTGTCTCTCCAGGGGACTTCTGGCAATTTCTGGAGATGTTTTTAGTTATTGCAACCGGAGATGTTCTACTGGTATCTGATGAATAGAAGCCAAGAATGTTGTTAAACATCCACTAATGCACAGTGAAGTCAGTCCCACAACAGAGAATTATAAAATTATCTGGCCCAAGATGTCATGGGATGTAAATGTGGATAGGGGCTGTGCTTTTCTTAGTAGCTCAGTCATGTCTGACTCTTTTGTGACCTCATGGACTGTAGCTCATCAGACTCCTCTCTGTCCATGGGATTTTTAAGGAAATAATACTGGAGTGGGCTGCCATTTCCTCTTCCAGGAGATCTACCCAAGCCAGGGACTGAAGCTGTGTCTCACTGGATGCTTTACACACTAAGCCATTGGGGAAGCTCTGGATACAGACAAATGCAGATATAAAAAGAAGTAAGAGTCACAAGTATGAGGTCTATTTTTGTGAGAATGTAGAGGTAGAAGAGAGATGACTCCTCATTGCAAATCTGAGGAGAACTTGTGGAAGAGTTGACTTATCTAGACTTTAGGGTGTAGCCAGGCAGAGAGAGAGAGAGAGAGAAAATGGGATTTTAGGAGTTTGATTAATGGTAAAAATAGTGTTTGGGGGATTAGAGTCAAAAGGGTTTTCCAATCATCTGATGAATCTGAAAGAATAAGTGGAGAACTTAGCAGAGCTGTATAGTAAGGATGGTGGCATAGGAGTCAGTCTGTGTGTGGAGGATTACAACCGAGGACCATTAGAGAAAAAGGACCAGGAGCATTGCAAGGGAGTGTGTAAAGAGATGTAAAGAGCATACATTGTTTTCCTTCACTTTTGAAAAAGAAAAGGGCATTTAAAACAGCAAATGTCCCATGGCTACCAGGGAGGGGCATATCTAGGCAATGGAAATAAAAACACAAATAAAGCAGTTCCTAAGTTCACAAGAGAAAACTGGAAAATTCTGGCAATAAAATGTATAGAGGGTGGGACGAATTAAGAGATTAGCACTGAAACATGTACATTACCATATGCAAAATTGATTGTCAGTGGAAATTTGCTCTGTGTGGTGGGGAGTTCAAACCTGGTGCTCTGTGACAAGCTAGAGCAGTGGGATGGGCTGGGAGGTGGGAAGGATGGGACATATATATACCTATGGCTGATTCATGTTGATGTATGGTAGAAAACAACACAATGCTATAACACAATTATCTTCCAATTAAAAATAAACAAATTTTTAAAACATATAGACTGAATATGGAGAGGGCAATGGCAACCCACTCCAGTTCTCTTGCCTGGAAAATCCCATGGATGAAGGAGCCTGGTAGACTGCAGTCCATGGGGTCGCTAGGATTTGGACACGACTGAGCGACTTGACTTTCACTTTTCACTTTCATGCACAGGAGAAGGAAATGGCAACCAGCTCCAGTGTTCTTGCCTAGAGAATCCCAGGGACAGGGGAGCCTGGTGGGCTGCCGTCTATGGGATCGCAGAGAGTTGGACACAACTGAAGTGAGTTAGCAGCAGCAGCAGCATAGATTGAATAAAAAACAAGTGAGAGATTAAGTATGAAAAATAATTCATCTCTAGTATTAAAGAAAATTACAGTCTGATTAATTTATAATTGCCACACTCAAAACTGGACTTTAGATGCTGGATAACTATTAATATACCCAAACTAGGTCACTATTTGCTATGTTAACCTAAGTGAGGTCCTTAACCTCTCAGATTTTCATTTAGTTGTTTGTGAAATGTAATGACGCTATGAGTAGAGCAATGCTATTACTTGATAATCACTATGTATAAATACATGCATATACATAGAAAGAATCATTATTTTTGCCTATATTCTAAATTTATAGTTGCATTTATAAGTTATTTCAATGATACTTTAAATTACTTAGCTGTTTTTAATCCATGGCTAAAAAACCAATACCAAGAGTTAAACTGAAATGAGATTAATATGATTTTGATATCCATATCTAGTTGTTATTAATTTATATAATTTAATAAGTAGGAATTAGCTTTGTAGTACCTCAGAAACCAGGAGATAAAAGTCTAATCTTTGGCCTGAAGGAAACTATAATCTAAAATGGTAAAAGGGATATCTCTTTGACAAACATATAACTAGCATACCTAGATGTAAGGAATAGGACATTTCTGTTATATATGTAATACTGTTATATATTTTATCTCATTTGCTAATTACAGCTATCTTGTGAGGAAGGATTTATGGTATTACTATTATTTTTATTATTATTATTATTTCCATTTTATGGTTGAAGAAACAGGATCAAGGATTATCCCGGTTTCTGAGTAAATGAAATTGAATAAGACAAGATTGCTGTTTCTAAAAGTTTCTAATCTATCAGGGAGTCAAAATTCCCAAGAACCAGGGGAAAAAAAAAAGTACTTTTGTTCTTATCAACTTCACAATGGTCGAAATATCCAGGTTTGTAACAGTGTTAATTGTTGGCACAATCATGACTGTGGAGAAGGTGAGTTCTGGAACTGCTGGTAGCTATGTGACCTACTAGCTTTTGTGGCATATAAACTTGAATATTCTGTAGCGTTTCATAAGTAAAATCAACAAATGATAAATATGAAAGAAAAAGACCCCAGAGATCATGTAATTCATTTGTCTCCATTTTGAAGAGACTGACTGTCAGAAGGAGGTCACGTGGTTTTTGTGGGCGTCGATCTTATGACCGGCACATGGCAACATAAGGTAACCCCAGCGGAGCAGATGCTTCAGGGGAGTGGCATTCTTTTCTCTCTGACAACTCCTGAGCAATTACTTCCACATCTTCTCTGTGCTGGGAAAAGACCTACTCAAACAGGGAGGGCATCTTTTATTCATGAGTTTTATACCATGAGGCAGCAGGAAAAAAATACCACTCGTGGCAAAAAATGGCAGCCCCGTCATGAATGATTCTGATTCTCCAGGTATCCTTCCACAGTGTGTTTGGAAAAAAGACGGGACCCTCTGGAATGTATAAAGCTCCTGATTTCTTGGATAACTTAAGGTACGATTATGGTGGAGGGAGTGGTGGTCTACCAGCGGTCCCCAACATCTTTGGCACCGGGGACCAGTTACCTAAGGCAGTTTTCATAGGGACTGGGCTGGAAACAGGCATGGGTCAGGCGGTAATGCTGGCAGTGGGAAGTCGCAGGGGAAGTTTCGCTTGCACACCTGCCACTCTCACCTCCTGCTGTGTCCCCCTTCCCTCACAGGACAGGGTCCTGTACCAGTTTGCAGCCTGGAAGTTAAGAACCCCTGCTCTAAGCCAAGGAGAACTGGAATAATTAAATAGCGAGAGTAAATGTTCAATTCAGTTCAGTTCAATTGCTCAGTCACGTCCAACTCTTTGTGACCCCACGGTCTGCAGCACGCCAGGCCTCCCTGTCCATCGCCAACTCCCAGAGTTTAGTCAAACTTGTGTCCATTGAGTCGGTAATGCCATCCAGCCATCTCATCCTCTGTCATCCCCTTCTCCTCCTGCCTTCAATCTTTCCCAACATCAGGGTCTTTTCAAATGAGTCACTTCTTCACATGAGGTGGCCAAAGTATTGGAGTTTCAGCTTCAGCATCAATCCTTCCAATGAATATTAGGACAGATTTCCTTTAGGATGGACTGGTTGGATCTCCTTGCACTCCAAGGGACTCTCAAGAGTCTTCTCCAACACCACAGTTCAAAAGCATCAGTTCTTCGGTGCTCACCCTTCTTCACATCCAACTCTCACATCCATACATGACCACTGGAAAAACCATAGCCTTGATTAGACGGACCTTTGTTGGCAAAGTAATATCTTTGCTTTTTAATATGCTGTCTAGGTTGGTCATAACTTTTCTTCCAAGGAAGAATAAAGTAAATGTTAACTTATTTATATTCCAAGAAGATGAGAATGTAGTGTCAGTGGACAAAATAACAATAGTAAGTACTATTTCCTGAGCTTTACTATGTTGCTAGGAGACTTCTAAGCAGCGTTTTATAGATTTTTCTCTTTTAACTTCAGAATAGACACACAATGGAGGTATTTTTATCTTCATGATATAGATAAAGAAAGAGAGATTGAGGCACGAAATGAATTCCCTTACACTCCAGCTAGTAAGTAGCATATTCTGAATTTTAACACTGTGGCTTCCCTGGTGGCTCAGACAGTAAAGAATCTGCCTGGAATGTGGGAGATCTGGGTTTGATCCCTGGGTCAAAAAGATCCTCTGGAAAAGGAAATGGTTACCCAGTCCAGTATTCTTGCCTGAAGAATCCACGGATGGAGGAGCCCAGCAGGCCACAGTCCGCGGGGTCGCAAAGAGTCGGACACAACTGAGCAGCTAACACACACATTATTCTCCTGGACAGTCCTGTGCATTCATGCATCATTGTGGTTTCCTCCTACTTTCCCTTGCTGGATTTCTTGGTGGAAGAGGCTTCTGCTGTAGTGGAGGCACAGACATGTTGTGGCTGGAGTGACTAGGTAAATTAGGTAAAGTGAGTGAGAAGGAGAAAACGGTAGTATGCAAAAGCGACTACAGCATAAGCGACCGTAGACGTGACCATAGTTTAACGTTATTTTTGAAAGAGTGTGTGATTTGTGTAGTAAAGGAGACTGACATTCACTTGGAACCCAGTATATTTTAAGGTATATTCTTGGGTGGTTGTTTTACCTTCATTTGTAGATGAGAAAACTGAGACTGTGAAATTCCAAGAGGGTTGGCTAAGGTTACTCAGAGAACAGGGGTTCAAGCAAAATCCAGCTTTAAAGTCTTCACTGTTTTCTTAAACTGCATTACCTTCAGCAGAAAAAAAGAAAAAGGACAACATAGAAATGAAAAATACAGGTTAGTTGTATTTTGCTTGAATGGAAGAAAGAATTTTGCCCAGTTGGAATCATTTAATAATGAAAGGACCACCTTCAACACTATGAGCTCTGTGTCCTTGAAGACATTCAAGTTGAAACTGAGAGATTATATATGAAGGTAGTGCTATAGAAGTAATTGTTACCCTTGATGAATTGTTGAGATAAAAATTTTTCCATTTCCTTCCATGTCATAAGGCTGTTCTAGGAACCTATGGCTATTTTGGATGGGTGATAATACCAAGCATTTTCCAAAAAGAATCACATTGCCATTTCTGTTGTTAAGAGGATTGATACACTTGGAATGAAGTGTCATTGATGTTGAGTAGTTCTAATTATTCAGAACTGTATGCATACTGGTTTTGCACATCTCACACTACTAAGGAGGGCAAACAGATAAGGGCACTATACTTCAAAGGACAGATTGGTCAAGGATTTCTTCTATCTGCTGGTCTTATCAGTGGTTGCAAAACTATAAACAGGACCAGTCTAAAGTCAGACATAGAGAAAGATATAGAGATGGCATGTCAAAGTATATTACATGGAGCAATATCAGGTTTGGAAGGAGACTGAAATCTGGAGTCAAATCAAAATAGGAGATGTCTGATAACACAGAATCCAGGCCATGATCAGAAACCAGAATGGATGTGAATTGATGAGTACAACTCAATTAAAAACAAAAAATGCATTGACTGCATCTGATGTGTTGAGCACCACGTTAGGTGCTTGGGAAATATGGAGATTACAAAGATAAATTTCAAATGAATTTGTCCTCAAAGAACTAGTAATCTAGAGGAAAGATACCCAAATAAAATAGTTTAAATAGATTGCAATAAAAATAATAGCATACTACTATATGTAGTCTGTTAACAGTTTGCTTATTCATTCAACATTATGTTGCTAAAATTTATCCTTGTGTTATGTGCAGAGTTTATTTATCTTCACTATTAAGTCATTATATATCATATCATTATGTTGCATGTTAAAATATCCAAATTCATGCAAAGTAAATGGTACATTGCTAAAGAATAAAAGCACACATATTTATAGTAATAAAATGTGGATGACTATAAACACATACCTCTGGGATAAAATTAAAAAATAGTCCAAGGATGAAACACATAGATTGATGTAATAATAGCAGTAATGTTCTAGTAATTAAGTATAGTTGTGGGTTCATGGCTATTTATCATAATGCTTCAAATATACACACACACACACACACACACACACATATATATATATACATTCACATATATATACACAGACATATATATCCATAGATTTTGATGCATTATTTATATTTGTGATATATAAAAGGCATTTTAAATTTAAAAATGTTTAAATCTATAATATAGTATAGAGACATACACAGATGGAATACAATGGCCCAAGAAAAGAAAGTGGAATCACTCATCTTGGCTGGGTGGATAACAGATGGAATTTTTTTAGAAGGAAGACATAGACTATGCTCTATCTCAGGCAAGTGGTTTTCTGAAAAATGCATAAATGTTTACCTCATTCAGAAAGAAAGGGCATGCCAGGCAGAAGAAAAGCTTTGCCTGCCCTGGAAATCTCCCTGTACATTTCTCTTATCATATTTACTATTCTCTATATCCCTAACCACACAATATGTGTATGCAACAATATATAAATGTTAAATAAATGAAAACATTCAGGATAGACTGTGGTGTGTAAAGGTGGGTGCATATGCGGAACTTGTAGGGAAAAAAAGAGAAGCAGAAAGGAGCTGTCTCAGAAGATTTGATGGGCATGCAAAGGATTTTAGGAACATAGTAAGGTGTTTAAGTAATCATAAATTTTGATTTGAATGGTAGATTAAATGAGGCTCCAGTGAGAAAGACTGCTTAAAGGTGGGGTGTAAAAACCTTTGTAGGAAACAGGAAGGACCTTTAGGAGATGGTGATCTAGTCCCATTGGAAATGATAAAGTAGAGTTGGGAAAACAACCATGGGGATGGCTGGTACTGGAGTTGGCTGATTTCCTTCTCCAGGGGATCTTCCCAACCCAGGAATCAAACCTGGCACCTTCGGCATCTCCTGCATTGGCAGATGGGTCCTCTACCATTTGATCCACATATCTTGGCCCAATTTTTTAACAAAGATTATATTTTTCTTTCTTTCAGTTTCTTGGATTTTAGCTTGGCTGGATATACAGTAGTCGTTTGGGCAATATATTTTAGAAGGATTTATAAAAATATAAATAATTTTCTGGGGGTGACAAAGTGTGTTTGATGGTTTTAGGGCTGAAATTCAGAGTCGGTTTGCTCTTTGCCGATGGCATAAAGTAATTGTCCCCCTTTTCATACTCATTAGAAAAGACCTTGATGCTGGGAAAGATTGAAAGCAAGAGGAGAAGGGGACGACAGAGGACGAGATGATTGGGTGGCATCACTGACTTGATGGACATGAGTTTGAGCAAGCTCCAGGAGTTAGTGATGGGTAAAGAAGCCTGGTGTGCTGCTGCTCATGGGATTGCAAAGAGTTGGACACAGCTAAGCAACTGATTGGAACAGTCCCCCCAAAATAACTCTGAAGGCATGAACTGAACTTCTCTGCTCTCTCTTTTTCACCTTTGGCACAATACCAGCGCACGTTTATTCATTTGTGCCATAAATATTTGACACCTATTCTGATGGGTGCTGTGGGGGACTGCCCTTTTCCTCCCATCATGATAGAGGCACACAGCCCTCCAAGTGTTGGGAATGGTGGCAGCTGATGGCTCTCAACTGACTCCTTCTCTGGAGACTGCCTGTAGCTGAAGTGGCTTTGCTCAGCTTACATCCATTCCTAGAGAAGAGCTTACCTTACTGACTGGCCAGTGAGTTGGTTAAATTCATTCATTTCTCTCAAAATGGGCCAACTCTGAAGGAGCATTCTAATTCCAGAATCCACCGTGCAGTGGAAGGAGGCCTTTAGTACAACTGCATCATAATTCCATCCATTCTCAGCTCTATATGACTTTGCTTGCCTCTAGGTATTGATCACATATAAGTTTCCTGTACATGAACTCTCATCTCAGAGTGTGTTTCTCATGTAGCTCAAACCAAGTTTCCTGTCAAGTGTCTGGTGTAGGGGATGTCATAATTGTATAGATACTGAATAGATACAATGTAAAAGTTAAAGCAAAGGGGATATTTAAGAGTGTCTGAGGGTATTTGACCACTGTTTGAATGGTAGATTGGTGCCCTTGAAAAGCGGTAACACCCAAGAAGTTGCATGATGACTTAACAATCTTTTAAAACCACTAGAATGGTACAGTGTTAACGCTTAAACAACAAAGATGTGATGTGGAGCCTGGCAACATTTTCAGTCCACAGATATGAGTGAGGTCTTAGTTATCACGCTATGGAGGATTTACTGTGCCTCGAAGCTTTAATCTTAGAGAACATTGATTTACTCTTCAAAAAATGTAGGGGTTCTGCTGACATCCAGGCTGAGGGGAGTTTAAATTTGTATGAAGACATTCTGTCTTTCCTGCTCATATACAAGGCCATAAAGGAAGGGAATATATTAAAGGATGGCCAAGTTTCAGGTTTGCGAAGTATAAAAGTCACTTGTTTTCATATAACAGGCCACAAAGCAAAATTAAATAGAGAATGCCATTTTCTGGCCAAACTGTATGGGCTTTGGCAGCCTAAACCAAGGGGCAACTTTCTTTCACAGATAAGTCAATTGAAACTTAAATGACAACGTATATCAGATGCTGATTAAAAATTTAAAAATAAATGCAGTATTTGAAACTCCCTGCACCAGCAACATATACATATCCACTGACATTTGGAAATAACAAAAATGAAGAGTTTTCTTAGTTTCTCTTTTGTTCCTGATTTAAAATGTCAAAGGAGTAAATGAAGCTTAGCTCTTAACAATGGGGACTGTTATATAGCCGACTATAAAGGATGCTATTTTTTGGCATAAATGAAAAACAAAAACAATGCAAAATATACAAAAGTGTAAACTTATTAAAGACAGACTTGGATTACTACTCCCCATGTCCATTAACTAGATGAATGTACTTGGTTAAATTGCTCAATTTAATCTCAGTTTTCTCATCTGTAAATGGGAATCTCAGTTCCGTTGCTAAGTCATATCTAACTCTTTCCTCCCTCATGGACTGCAGCATGCCAGGCTTCCCTGTCCATCACCAAATCCTGGAGTCTGTTCAAACTCATGTCCATCTAGTTGGTGATGCCATCCATCCGTCATCCCCTTCTCTTCCTGCCTTCAGTCTTTCCCAGCATCAGGATATTTTCCAATGAGCCAGTTCTTCCCATCAGGTGGCCAAAGTATTAGAGTTTCAGCTTCAGCATCAGTCTTCCAATGAATATTAGGACTGATTTCCTTTAGGATTTACCAGTTTGATCTTCTTGCAGTCCAAGGGACTCTCAAGAGTCTTCTCCATAACCACAGTTCAAAAGCATCAATTCTTTAGCACTTAACTTTCTTTATGGTCCAACTCTTACATCCATACATATACTGGAAAAACCATAGCTTTGTCTAGATAGACATTCATCAGCAAAGTAATATCTCTGTTTTTTAATACACTATCTAGGTTTGTCATAAGTTTTTCTTCCAAGGAGCATATGTCTTTTAATTTCATTGCTGCAGTCACCATCTGCAGTGATTTTGGAGCCCAAGAAAATAGTCTGTCACTGTTTCCATTGTTTCCCCATCTATTTGCCATGAAGTGATGGGACCAGATGCCATGATCTTACTTTTCTGAATGTTGAGTTTTCAGCCAGTTTTTTCATGCTCCTCTTTCACTTTTATCAGGAGGCTCTTTAGTTCCTCTTCGATTTTGGCCATAAAGGTGGTGTCATCTGCATATTTGAGTTTATTAATATTTCTACCAGCATTCTCGATTCCAGCTTGTGCTTCTTCTAGCCCGGCATTTCTCATGATGTACTCTGCATAGAAGTTAAATATGCAGGGTGACAATATACAGCCTTGACATACTCCTTTCCCAATTTGGAACTAGTCTTTGTCCCATGTCCAGTTCTAACTGTTGCTTCTTGAGCCACATACAGATTTCTCAAATGGGAATAGCAAACTACTACTTTTTGCTGGATTGTATGATAATCACATCAGAGAAGGCAATGGCACCTCAGTCCAGTACTCTTGCCTGGAAAATCCCATGGATGGAGGAGCCTGGTAGGCTGCAGTCCATGGGGTCGCTGAGAGTTGGACATGACTCAGTGACTTCACTTTCACTCTTCACTTTTCTGTACTGCATTGGAGAAGGAAATGGCAACCCACTCCAACATAAGTGAATATTTGTAAAGTTTCAACATTTGTAAAATATTTGTAAAATATTTATAAATTGTAGATAGGAGAAGGGCACATAGCAGGTTTTCAAGTGTAGTTATCTTGAGCAGGCTCTTAATGTACTTGTAAGTAATGCAAAGAATAAATTCAAGATCAGTTACACAATAAGAATTTACTGGAAAATTTCTTAAATCATAAACTCTAGGGAAAGACCTGTGGCTTCTATATTTTAACTAGTACTTAAACTGTTGCCACCATTAGAGTTTGAACATTTTGATTTAAGTCCTTGGTCCTTATGAAAGTAGGGCTATGCTGGGAAAAGAGTAATACGGTGTGAAATAAAGAGCCCTAGTGGGGCAGTAATGAATCCTGAGTGGTTATTCTAGTTCTGTCTCAGCTGGCTTTGAGATTTTGAGGACATTATTTTTTTTTTTCAAAGAGCTTATTAAATTCAAATCTTCAGATTTTATTTTTAATTTAAATTTTATATAAAGACAATACAGTTAACTTACAACAATTCTTATTCCTGAATTCTTTTTTTTTAAACATTTAAAACTATTTCCTGTAAAACTGAGATACTAAATTGATTTTTGTTTTCAATAATCTAAATTCAACACACATTGATCCTCGAAGTGGATATTTTTATTGATTTTCTCTGGGAACTTAGAAACATACACACATCAATTCCTTTCTGTATCTAAAAGTCTAGGGAGACTGGGAAGAGACACTGGGAAACAACAAACAAACAAACAAAACCTCCAGGCACTTAAAGTGCAATAAGTATTTAATTATACAGGAAGAAACACTTAACGTGTTTGAGGGCTATCAGGGAAGAGTTCCTTTTAAAGGTAGAGGACAGAAGAGAATAGGTGTCTACAGGTACTCAAAGACCTAGAAATAAGAGTGAATATAACATATGCTAGAAGCTAAAATTAGTTTAGCTTTATTAGAAGAGATTGTACCAAAAGTCAGAGAAGGCAATGGCACCCCACTCCAGTACTCTTGCCTGGAAAATCCCATGGATGGAGGAGCCTGATGGGCTGCAGTCCATGGGGTCGCCAAGAGTCGGACATGACTGAACGACTTCACTTTCACTTTTCACGTTCATGCATTGGAGAAGGAAATGGCAACCCACTCCCGTGTTCTTGCCTGGAGAATCCCACGGACGGGGGAGCCTGGTGGGCTGCCGTATTTGGGGTAGCACAGAGTCAGACATGACTAAAGCAACTTAGCAGCAGTACCAAAAGTAGAAAAGGAAATGTATGTTGAGAAGCAAGTACTGAAGAAATAACACATGTTCTCATTCATCTTTGCTCTCATGGTATTTTAAGTCAGAAATGATTATTAGACCTAGAGATATTATACTAAGTGAAGTAAGTCAGACAAAGACAAATATGATATCACTGACATGTGGAATCTGAAAAAAATGACACAAATAAACTGATTTATGAAACAGAAATGGAATCACAGACATAGGAAGCAACATGCTGATTACCAAAGAGGAAAGGAGAGGAGGAATAAATCAGGAGTTTGGGATTAGCAGATACACACTGCTGTATGTAAAATAGAAACCAACAAGAACCTACTGTATATAGCATAGGGAACTCTATTCAATATGCTTTGCTAACCTATAATGGAAAAGAATTCGAAAAAAGAAATATAACTGAATAATGGAAATATTGTAAATCAAATACACTTCAATAAAAAGTAAAAATAATAATAATTAAAATATTTTTAAAGAAGTATTAGATCTTCAAATAATGTGATAAATAAAGGTGTTATCTTCGTTCTTATTGTGAATTAAAACTCAGAGCAAGTTTTAATAAAGAATTAGTGTTGAATCTAGAAATCATTTGAGAGATTAAGTAGATGTTGAAAAGTACACTGAGAGAAAAGAGCTGTAATAAGAGAGATCTGTCAAGTGGCATTCATTTCTTGATTCGTTAAACATATACTTATTGATCAATGCATCACATACCAATTACTTCTCTAGCTCCTGGGACTATGGTAAGTGAATAAGACTTTAAAGTTCCTTTTGTCCATAGAGTTGTCATAAACTATGCATCCTTTTAAAATTCACTCATTGTTAATTGGAGAATAATTGTTTTACGGTATCGCATTTGCTTCTGCCATACTTCAACATGAGTCAGTCCCCTCCCTCTTGAATCTCCTTCCTACCTCCTGCCCCATCCCACCCCTCTGGGTTGTCACAGAGCACGGGTTTGAGCTCCCTACATCATAAAGCAAATCCTCACTGGCAATCCTACTTTCCATATGATAATGTACACATTTCAATGCTACCCTTTCTATTTTTCCCCTACTGTGTCCACAAGTCTGTTTTCTATGTCTGTGTCTCCATTGCTACTCTGTAATAGGTTCATCTGTAACTTCTTTCTACATTCCATATATATGTGTTAATATATGATATTTGTTTTCTTCTTTCTGACTTTCTTCACTCTGCATAATAAGTGATTAAACTATGCATCTTGCATATGGAGCTTTTCATATGCTGCTCATGGAAGGCAGTTTGGTACAGAGTTATTTCAGGATGGGCTGATCCTTGCAAGATAGAATGCATCTCTGCAAAATGGAAATACCCTCTATTTTTCAATCAGTGCCAAGCAGTCTGTATTTATGACTATGCAAAGGATAATTAGATATCCTGGTTGCTCTCAGACTGTATGACAGCATTGTCATTAGTTTGCTATGCTCACAGGAAAAATAAAGCTCCTTCAACATATGTCCATGTTGACAGGGCATTAGTATTACATTTAGAAAGTTTCCTATTCACTCAATTTATAGAAATGTGTGGCAAATAATTTTTAATAATAGGATTTTTTTTTTCCTTTGGCCACTATGCAATGAACATTTGTAGGTTTAAATGAAAAGATCTCATAAGATGAAGAAAGTACAAGATTTGGGTTGCAATGCTACAGAATAAGTTTATTTTAATTGCAATCTCGGCAAGTATGATGGATAGCACCCAGGAAGAAATTCAAGTCTTAAGATAATTGAGCCAGGTCCAAGTTTTAAAGATCAAGAGACCTGAGGAATCCTGAGCTGAGAACTAGGGTTTTGTTCTCATTCCAGTATTGAGACTAACTTGGGCTGTTTCATTAAGAAAGTGATTCAGACAGGGCAGTACTGGCCTCCAATAGAAGAACATCTATATGCTGGATCATATATTAGAAAAACTTTCAAGTGAAATTGCTCTGTACAGGTCCTGTAGAGTAGAACTGACAACCATTAGGATTATGACCATAGTGAGAGAAATATATGGTCGCTACTTCAAGTATTATTACCTCTACTGTTACTACCATACTGTTAATAGTTAAAATTTATTACTTTATTGCTATGGTAAAGATTACATATGTTTATATTTGCCTGAACATATTAAAGATAGGATTCTAGAATGTAGAATCTCATTCTTCAGTTCAGTTCAGTTCCGTCACTCAGAAGTGTCTGACTCCTTGCGACCCCATGGACTGCAGCACGCCAGGCCTCCCTGTCCATCACCAACTCTTGGAGCTTACTCAAACCCAAGTCCATTGAATCGATGATGCCACCCAACTATCTCATCCTCTGTCGTCCCCTTCTCCTCCTACCTTCAATCTTTCCCAGCATCAGGGTCTTTTCCAATGAGTCAGTTCTTCCCATCAGGTGGCCAAAGTACTGGAGTTTCAGCTTCTGGATCAGTCCTTCCAGTGAATATTCAGGACTGATTTCCTTTAGGATGGACTGGTTGGATCTCTTTGCAGTCCAAGCGACTCTCAAGAACTTCTCACAATTCAAAAGCATCAATTTTCAGTGCTCAGCTTTCTTTATAGTCCAATTCTCACACCTATACTGGAAAAACCATAACTTTAACTAGACGGACCTTTGTTGGCAAAGTAATGAGAATCTCATTCTTAGAAATTCTTAATACTACAAGGAAAATTCAGCTGAGTTTTAAAGATTATTCCTTAATACCAAACATAAGTAGCAACTGTAAGTTATCACCATATTATCCTTTTGAAGGCTTAAGATTGTTTCATTACTCTTTGTTAATTACAGTCCAAAGACTTTTTGTCTGTTTCTTTAGAAATTTTAAGAGAAGCGAACAGACAGTGGAAAATCTAACTCTATTCAACTTCCAACATAGGGTTTGAGTTTTGACTAATAAAATGAAAACACTTATTTTTATTATTTTCCCCATCATCTTTCTTTTAATAGAGGTTAAACATGATATATTTTGCAATTAAAAAGAGATTTCCTCCTCCATTGCTGAGGGAAACCCGGAGCTTTTGATGAATGGCACTGTTACTAACCATTTGAATCCAAACAAGATAAATCAAGATGCACAACTTGCTAACAAGCTGAAGTGAGGAGATCAAGGGAACAATAAACAGACACCAGGAACATATTGGAGAAGGAAACGGCAGCCCACTCCAGTGTTCTTGCCTGGAGAATCCCAGGGACGCGGGAGCCTGGTGGGCTGCCGTCTATGGGGTCGCACAGAGTCGGACACGACTGAAGCGACTTAGCAGCAGTAACAGCAGCAGGGACATATTACTTCTGGAGCAAGGTTATACTAGTCAGTATATCCACGATACTTTCTTTGATCTACATATTTTTTCTTCTAAATCAACTTTTAATATATATATTTTATTAAAGCATAGCTGATTTACAGGGTTACAGATACACAGAAAGATGATTCAATTATACAAATATACATACATTATTTTTGAAATTGTTTTCCATCATATATTATTACAGGATATTGCCTGTAATAGCTCCCTGTGCTATACAGTAAACCTTTGCTGCTTATTGCTTATCTATTGTTTAATAGAAATCTAGCATTCTAGTCATACTTAGTCAAAAAAGTAAAATCAAAATATAATTTTTTAGTTAGGCAAAAATTCATGTTTTCTAAAATATACATTTTATACATATTTATAAATAATGTATACAAAAACTTTTCTACTATACTTGATAAAGGCCTGAGAAAGAACATCAAAAAAAGAAAGAAAGAAAAGTAAGAGATGGGGAAATTCGAGAACATAAAATAAATGAGATGGGAGCACTGAATATGAAATAGAAAAATTGAAACAAATTATATAAAACTAAAAGACCATCAAATAGTCCAGTTGTTTTTAAACATGACTGCTCAATAGAAATAAATAGAAGTCTGTAGAAGAAAAGCAAGACCTGAACATATATATTTTTCAAAAAACTTCAAGATAATTCTAATATGCATCTGGATTTTAAAAAGTGATTTCAGGTTTTTCTATTAGATTCTATCTTTGGTAATATAAAGTTCTATTATTTTTCTGTTGACCAATTGTGATATTAATTGACCAATGGCATTAATTGAGTAGTAGTTACATAATCAGAATAGTAAAAGATATTTATCAGTTTTCACAATCAATAGCCAGACAAAAAATAAAAGATAATTAAAATTGCAAGCCATAATGGGAAAATGATCAACCTAACAATATAAAATAATTGGAAAGGGTGGTCAAGCAGAGTGATGTAGTAAATGCACAGGAATACATGTACATATTTGCATCCATCCAGCCAGTCTTGGTGCACTTAATCCTTTTATATTTAAGGTAATTATTGATATGTATGATCCTGTTAGCTCTCTTTTTTTTTTTTAAGTATCCTCCTGCAGTGCAGGAGACCTGGGTTCAATCTCTGGGTTGGGATGATCCCCTGGAGGAGGGCATGACAAACCATGCCAGTACTCCTGCCTGGAGAATCCCCACGGATGGAGGTGCCTGGGAGGCTACAGTCCACGGGGTTGCAAAGAGTCAAGCACGACTGAGCAATGAAGCACAACACAGCACACGTGATCCTATTGCTGTTTCTTAATTGCTTTGGGTTTATTGTCTGTAGGTCTTTTCCTTCTCTTGTGTTTCCTGACTAAAGAAGTTCCTTTAGCATTTGTTGCAAAACTGCTTTAGTGGTGCTGGACTGTCTTAATTTTTGCTTGTCTGGGAAGCTTTTGATTTCTCCATCTAATCTGAAGGAGAGCCTTGCTGGGTAAAGCATTCTTGGTTGTAGGTTTTCCCCTTTCATCATTTACATACATCGTGCCATTCTCTTCTGGCTTATAAAGTTTCTGTTGAGAAATCAGCTGATAGCCTGATGGAAGTTCCCTTGTATGTTATTTGTCATTTTCCCCTTGTTCCTTTTAATATTTTATCTGTCTTTAATTTCTGTCAGTTTGATTACTATGTTTCTCAGTGTGTTTCTCCTTGGGTTTATCCTTCCTAGGACTCTCTGTGCTTCCTGAACTTGGTTGACTGTTTCCTTTCCCATGTTTGGGAAGTTTTCAACTATTATCTCTTCAAATATTTTCTCAGGTTCTTTCTCTCTCTTCTTCTTCTGGGCCCCCTATAATGTAAATGTTGGTGTATTAAATATCCCAGAGGTCTCTTAGGCTGTCTGAATTTCTTTCTCATGCTTTTTTCTATATTCTGTTCATCTCTGTTTATTTGTTCTTTTGTTCTTCTAAGTCTTTGGTAAGCATTTCTTGCATCGTCTCAATCTTTGCCTCCATTCTTTTCCCAAGATCCTGAATCATCTTCACTCTCATTATTCTGAATTCTTATTCTGGAAGGTTGCCTACCTCCACTTCATTTAGTTGTTTTTCTGGGGTTTTATCTTGTCCTTTCATATGGGACCTAAGTTTCTGCTTTTTCATAGTGATTAACTTTCTGTAATATTTTCTTTTTGTTTGTTTGTTTTAGCTGCTGTGAGACTGTTCTTGCTTCTTCTGTCTACCCTCTGATGGATGAGGCTAAGAGGCTTGTGTAAGCTTCTTGATGGGAGGGATCTTTGTCTGGTGGGCAGAGCCTTGCTCACTAAAGCTTTAATCCAGTTATCGCTGATGATTGAGATTGCACTCCCTTCCTGGTAGTTTGGCCTGAGGCAACCCAGCTCTGTGCTAAGGGTTAATGGTGGACCCCAAGAAAGCTGACGCCACGGGGGACCTCCCAGTGCCGCATCCCTCTGGTGAGCCCCTGCTGACCCACGCGTCCACAGGAGGCCCTCCAACACGAGCAGGTGGTTTTGGTTCAGTTTCCTGTAGGGCCACTGCTCCTCTCCTCTGGGTCTTGGTGGGCATAAAATCTTATTTGTGTCCTCCAAGACTGGAGTCTCGGTTTCCCTCAATCCTCTGGGAGTCCTGTAATCAAATCCTGCTGACCCTCAAGGCCAGACTCCCTGGGGATTCCCAGTCCCTTTGTCGGATCACCAGGCTGGAAAGCCTCAGGTGAGGTTCAGAACCTTCACAGTAGTGAGAGAACTTCTTTGGCATTATTGTTCTCCAGTCTGTGGGTCACCCACCCGGTGGGGATGGGATTTGATATTGTCATGATTGCCCCCCTTCTCCCATCTTGCTGCAGCTTCTTCTTTGTCTTTGGATGTGGGGTATCTTGTTTTGGTGGGTTCCAGCACCCTCCTGCTGATGGTTGTTCAACAGCTAGTTGCAGTTTTGGTGCTCCTACCAGGGGAGATGAGTACACGTCCTTCTACTCTGCCATCTTGAACCAGAAGCCTCCTAAATCAACTTTTATATTGAATTCTAAATTTATTCCATGGACCATGTGACGTGAAGTGAAGTGGCTCAGTCGTGTCCAACTCCTTGCGACCCCATGGACTGTACCCTATCAGGCTCCTCTGTCCATGGGATTTTCCAGGCAATAGTACTGGAGTGGATTGCCAATTTTTTCTGCAGGGGATCTTCCCGACCCAGGGATCGAACCCAGGTCTCCCGCATTGCAGGCAGACACTTTACCATCTGAGCCACCAGGGAAGTCCATAGTTTGCTGATTTCTGCCATAATGGTACCAAAATTCTTGACATTCTTTTGATGATATAATAGTAGATGTAGTTGTCAACTGTAAAGCAATTTAAAGGGATTTCAACCAGTTGAAAATGTTTGGCTTTTTTTTTTTAAGTTAAATCTGCATTTCATCCTCTCTCTATGGGAGAGTGGAGGAGATATTAATGATAGTGGATATATGCCAAGGAGATTTCTCTAAAATGGTATCAAACATACATAGCTTTGTCCTCTTCAATTATTTTAATAGGAAATATATAGTCTATATATTTATGTCCAAAGTATTAGTAAGGTATTAATACTTCTATTACACTGATGACTTCAGCTGTCTCATATGTGTTGATCTTATGTAACATATAGAAGGGAATATATTCTAGTTTTCAGCCCTGGTATAGAAATTAAAAAAAATTTTTTTGAAAATTATAGAAACTCAATATAGTCCAAAGATAAGAGGAGAATTTAGACAGGAGCTTGAACTGCAGGAATCCTCAAGCCTTTAGGTAAAAATCAGAATGAGAAGAAAAATGTTGAAGGAGAAGCAAGGTCCAGTATGGGCACCTTCATTCAGGGCACATGGTCAAAGTTACACAGATGCCCTGGCAGGTCTCACCTGAAAGGCTGGAGAGCTCCTGCCCAAGTGGGGATGGTGTGGGGGGTGCTCTTCTGAGCTTAAAGATGGGCGCTCTGGAGTCAGCCTCTGAAGTGTGGCAATGAGAGAGATGGCTTACATGACCTCAAAAATGTCTTTCAAAGCTAACGTTCTGTAAAGTCTGCAGCTCTGGTGACTCTCCTGGGTCACTATCTCAGGAGGAGGCCCAATGCCTCATAGCCACCATGCTCCGAGGAAGCACGGTCACCTCCACGCCTCCGTGAGCTGCCTCCTGGTCCATGAACTCCATCTGTGGCCACTGTCTTTATGCTGCAAAGGGAGCACAAACCCACCCTGGGTCCTGACTCTGAATTGCCAGCCTGAAGGGCCAGCTTTCTTCTTATGGGCCAAGGTCATCATCTTTCTTCCTGAGCTCCTTTTTCCTCTTCTCCTTAGAACTAGAGACAGGGTCATGGCCATTCCCTCTGCTCACATTGACTCCAAGTTTATTAAAAAGACAAAGTCTGCAAGAATATCAAATATTACAAAACAATCTACCCAGAAAGAGCCATGTAATGATCCTAAAAGCCTGGTGAGGAGCTTTTAAAATATGCAAGTTAAAGATGAGAAAACTGAGGCTCAAGAGGTAATGACTTTAAAAGCCCCACAGTAGGAACATCTGGACCCAAACCCATGGCCTCTGATGCTAGCAAAGTAGAGGGTTTTTTTGTTTGTTTGTTTGTTTTTGTTTGTTTCTTTATTTGTTTTGCACTATTCCATTAGGATGGTTTTCTCAATTCTATACAATAAAATTTAAAGCTAAATTTTGAGTAACTGAATAAATACTTGAAAAAATGATAGATATCTAAGAAATACAACCTAATGTTTCAATAATTTCAAATATTTTAAGATAAACTTTCATTTTTGTTAAGAGAGGATTTCTTTTTCATATATCAGATCACTTACTCTTTGCATTCACTTCAGGTATTGATACAGTTGCTGCTAAGTCGCTTCAGTCGTGTCTGACTCTGTGCGATCCCAGAGATGGCAGCCCACCAGGCTTCCCCGTCCCTGGGATTCTCCAGGCAAGAACACTGGAGTCGGTTGCCATTTCCTTTTCCAATGCATGAAAGTGAAAAGTGAAAGTGAAATCGCTCAGTCGTGTCTGACTCTTAGCGACCCCATGGACTGCAGCCCACCAGGCTCCTCCATCCATGGATTTTCCAGGCAAGAGTACTGGAGTGGGGTGCCATTGCCTTCTCCATCAATGGATAAAAGGAAACTGACATTTCAAGATGCTGAGATATCAAAGGTCACAGAGCTGTCAAGAGAGGAAGCATCCTTGCCTCATTCAGTGGGCCTATATCATTGCTCCTTTTCACCATCTTCCTTGGGAAATAATTCTGTATGCTTTGTAAAACCTTTCTATCTTCTGTATGTCATTTATTTCTGAATCCTCAATGGACTGATTGTAATGCACATAAGTGCAACAAAACTGGAAAGAAAATAGTCATTTGCAATGTTAAAACCTTCATTGTTTAAGACCGTCCCACCCTTTCTCTGTCTTGACGGAGAGTTAACAATGATAGGAAGCACCATATTGAGCTGTAGGAAGTCTACAAGCATGGGATAATTCACAGTTATGTGCGTATATATACATCACATATGTTGGAGAAAGCTCAGCTTCTCCATGGGCTTCCCTGGTGGCTCACATATTAACAAATCTGCATGCAATGCAGGAGACCTGGGTTTAGTCCCTGGGTCAAGAAGATCCTCTGGAGAAGGAAATGGCAACCCACTCCAGTATTCTTGCCTAGAGAATCCCCTGAAATGAGGAACCCGGCAGGCTGCAGTCTGTGGGGTTGAAAAGAGTTGGACACAACTAAATGACTAACACTTTCACTTTTCAGCTTCTCTATATGCTGAATCAAATCTCAGTGACAAAGTTTTGAGTGAAGTAGAAAAGGATAGCCATATTAACTATACTTTGACAGGCCAAGAGGGACACAAGCAGACTCCTGCCTCAAAAAGCTATGTGTCTCAACCTGGAAGAATTTGATGAGGGTTTTTATAACAATGGTTCAAAGGTGGGGTGCCTGACAAGTCTAGGGATGTGTGTAAGATATCCCTTAATCTCAAATCAGGTGGTCATTCTCCTTAATCTTGAAGAGCTTCTCTTTTCCCTTTAATCTTTCTTCAGGTGGGTTCTTGGCTACTCCTCCCCTAAAGGTCATGGAGGCTGGAAAGTGAGTCACTCAGTTGTGTCCTAGTCTTTGCAGCCCGTGAACTATATAGTCCATGGAATTCTCTAGGGCAGAATACTGGAGTGGGTAGCCATTCCCTTCTCTAGGGGATCTTCCCAATCTAGGGATCAAACCCAGGTCTCCTGCATTGCAGGCGGATTCTTTACCAGATTTTCTGAGCCACCAGGGAACCCCAAGAATACCGGAGTGGGTAGCCTATCACTTCTCCAATGGGGGTATCCTGCATTGCAGGTGGATTCTTTACCAGCTGAGCTACTAGGGAAGCCCATGGAGGCTGTGTCTTGCCTGAAATAAATGGGAACTAAAGGACCTCCATGCCCCAGAGCCCCACAAGCCCTCACTCAGTTTCACAAATAACCAATAAATCCAGAGCAAGCCCCATAGAGATAAAGGGATCTATCCTATTCCAACCTCATGTCATTGAGGAGGAAAACTCCTTCTAACTTAGGTTATTTATTTGTATTGTGTCCTGAGGTCAGGAGCTCTGCCAGATCGCAGCGTTCTGATCCATGGCTAACATTAATCTGCAGGAGACAGATTGTTCTGTGGTGACAACAGGGAAGATAAGGAGTAGCGTGTGAATAAACCACCTGCTTGTAACTAAACTTTTCTCCATCATCTAACTTTTGCTCTTCTTCTTTCTTAATAAGTGGTAAGTTAAATTCCCTAAGATAAGTTGGATTCCACAAATTCCATGAAGTGCTTGCTTCCTATAAGTAAATAAACCCTAGGCAACACTCTGGGTTTCCCACGTGGTGCTCGTGGTAAAGAATCCACCTGCCCAGGCAGGAGGCACAAGAGATGCAGGTTTGATCCCTGGTTTGGGAAAATTGCCTGAAGTAGGAAATGGCAGCGCATTCCAGTATCCTTGCCTGGAGTATCCCATGGACAGAGGAGCCTGGAGACTACAGTCCATGGGGTCACAAAGAGTCAGACACAACTGAGTGTGTGCGCACACATACACACACACACACACACACACACACACACAACATAGTGAGTGCTGGCACCTTCCATGGAGATTATGCATATATAAAATAAATTCAGAGGTGCTGAAACATGCTAAGAGAAAAGGTAAATCCTACAACCCAGGGCTATAGGATCTCAATCCAGTCATTTATTTCTTCTATGACTGTGAGAAAATCTTTTATTTGTCACCCTAGAAACTTCTATTAAATGAGAGTAATATACTCAGTCCTAAAGGATTGTTACAAGGCTTCATAAACTAAAAGCATGTAAAGGCCACCTAGTGCAGTGCTTAGAAAATAAATTGTTTCCAACAAGTGGGAGAGAGTGTTAGCCAACAACAAATGGGCTTTCTCATATGGTGCCAATGGAAGGAGAGTATTTTATTTTGGAAAACGTTTTTTCAGTGCAGTTCAAGAGCCTGAAAGGCATCATCTTTATCCTGGTAATTCAGCTTCTGGGAGTATAACCTTACAAAAAGCTCATTGTATCACTTCTTATCGAAAATGCTTCAATAGCTTCACATAGCCCTCAAGGTGAAGGTCAATATCCCAAACAAAATCTTAAACTTGTCCTGTATGATCTTGTGTTTGTTAACTCCTTAGCCTCATCACTCTCTCACCTTGAATTCTAGGTTCCAGACTTAATAAATGTCTTTCAGATCCCCAAAAGAGCTATTCACACACTATTCTTTATCTCTAAATTAGACTTTTCTTTCTCTGTTTGTGTTCTTCTTTTTTGTTTTAAATGAAGTATAGTTGATTAACAATGTTGGGTCAGTTTCAAGTGTACTGCAAAGTTATTTGGTTACACACATATCTATGTTCTTTTTCAGATTCTTTTCCACTATAGGTTGTAGATATTGAAGATAATTCTCTGTGCTATATGGTAGTTTCTTGTTGGTTATCTATTTTATATATAGCAGTGTATACATGTTAATCCCAAGCTACTAATTTATTCCTCCCTTCCCCCAACCCTGTTGCTTGCTATTCCATATATTCTTCTTATCTATCAATGCTATTTACTCCAGGAAGCCTTATCATTAACTTCACTTCTGAGTTAGTTGCCTCTCTTTGCACTCCTGAAGAATTCTCTACGTTTCCACCCTGACACTATTACACTAGAGTCTGTTCAGCGGTTGATATTTACCACAAGATATAAGCTCCATGTAACATGACTTTTGCTTCTCATTCTGTTTCTAATGCCTCATATCACCCTGTTTATGAAAGATTTTCCATATTTGTTCAAGGAATGCAGGACATAAATCCAGAATAAAGGGAAATAAAGCTCTGGACGCTAAGACACTCATCATTGTGTAAAATAAAAGAGTAAAAAATGAGAAGAAAATACCAACAATTTTCTGAATGGAAGATCTCTGGAAAATGGAATGGCTGCCCACTTCAGTATTCTTACCTAGAGAATCTCATGGACAGAGGAGCCTGGTGGGCTACAGTCCATGGGGTCTCAAAGAATTGGACACGACTGAGCAACACTTTCACTAAACAGTGATTTCTCAGATTATTGAATATAAAGCCAGTGCAATTTACACAAAAAGAGTTTGCAACAACAACTGAAAATGTCATTGTTTATTATAAAGTTAAGCAAAAGCAAGATACAAACTCATGCATTCAATTATCTCAACTATAAAAACAAGAATTATTCTCAAATATTAACGGATTTGCTTGAGTAGCAAAATTATGAAATATTTTTTGTTAATATTTTTGACATTTTCCAGGTGTTCTAAATAAATATGTAATTGTAGGTTTTGTTTTGGTTATTGTTGTTTTAGAAATACATTTTAACTTTTTTTTTTTTTTAAGCAATAAAGGCTATTGAATACTCAGCATTGGGAAAGTTTCCTGAGGTCCTGAGGCTGGTGGGCGAGGAACTTAAGTCGTGAGCTGGCAGTAAATGCTGGGCAGCAGCCACACGGATTAGTGTTTTTATTTATAAAGCTGCAATTTCCCCGAGCAAGACGGGCACATCCTGTGCTGATTTATACCCCTTGTCAAGAGAAGCCAAAGCACGATAATTCTCTGATGCTAAGCTTTCCTTTGGGATGATGTTCAGTCACTTCACGCCCCAAATACTTGATCAATTATATAGTTCCTATTGACACCCTAGGACACATTTAAAATGAATGTCATTCATGCAGAAAAACTCCACAAATCCAGTGATAGATACACTTTCTCTCCAAGTTCACAATAGCCTTCCCTCTTGGCTTTGAAGCAAGGTGCTTTCTGAGTGAATCAAGGATCTGGAAGATCTCTGAGAGCTTTGAGTCCCAAGAAGGACTGAGATCTTGCAGGCTGTTTGCCTCCTGTGATCACGGGCAGAATATACATTGTCTCCCAGCCTCAGACTGTTCAATTGTGAATGAGAATAAATGACTAATTTATACATTATGTAACAGCTTATTATTTAACCCAGGTGTGAAATGGCTACTATAACACTTTTTTAAACTGTGAATTATTACACCAGTGATCTACTTTTTGAGAGAGACTGTCTTTCTCTGTGTCTGGCTCTTAAACAAAACTAATCCTAAAAACTTGGAAAACAAGACATCAGTTTTCTGTTTTGTTTCTAGAGTGCGTAACACAGTGTGTGATGCATGGATAGTTTTTTTATAATGCCTATTAAATTGACTCTGCTTTGCTGTCAATCAGTCCACATGGCATAATCACCAAATGGTTAAGTCCCAGGATAAGCTGGTCATTGTACTAATTCCAAGGCAAGTTAGGATATATTCTGGTTCTCACAACCTATAGACTGTGGATGAAATCTACACCGAAGAAATGAATACATTTGGGGTTGTGTTACATGCAGCATTACAAGGGCATTTAAAATACGTTAGACTTGCTTGGAGGGAATCAGACCATGCTTTCCTTTCCTATGGAGATAACTTTTAAATTGAATCCTTAAAGGTTCCCTCGTAGCTCAGTCATTACAGAATCTGCCTGCAATGCAGTAGACCCAGTTTTGACCCTGAGTCGGGAAGATCCCCTGGAGAAGGAAATGACAACCCATTCCAGTATTCTTGCCTGTAGAATCCCATGGGCAGAGAAACCTGGCAGGCTACAGTCTATGGTGTCACAAGAGCCAGACACAACTTAATGACTAAAACCACAAAGATGAAAAGGAATTCCCCAGAGGAGAAGTTAAGTGTGGGAATCACTCTGGAGGCTGAAGAAATGGTACTCAGAGTCCTGTTATGAAATTTATTACTAGTGTTCTAGAAGGAGTCGACTAGACCAAGAGTTGATCAACCACAGAGACCGCATCCTCCTTGCCTTTGTGTTTCTAATACGTGTGTGTGGTGGAGGGGACAGTGGACACAACCGAGTATAAGTGTCATGATGATGTGTTGAATGTGTCAGTGGGCTCAGCCTTGCAGTAGTTGCTGAGGTGTTCTGCAAGTTTACCTGGAGAGAAGGACAGGGGTATGATTCTGAGGCAACACCATGAATAGCAACACCAAATCACCCTATTCCTGATGTACCCCACTTTTGACTCAGATGTGGACTTTTGCTTGTGAGACAACCCGACAATATATACTATTCACAGTAATGGCACATAGATTCACAGAGACCTGAAATCAAGTCCTGATTCTGAATGCTTTTGTACTTTGGGCAAATTATTTCACCTCCCTCAATTTCTTCAATTTCCTCCTTTGACAAATGGAGGTAATGATATCTTTTGGAAAGAATTTCTGTGAGCTTTAGATAAGATAATGTATATAAACTGCTCCATGTAGTTAGTTGGCAGAAACATTATAGCAGTTTGTTATCATCAGGATAGAATTCTTCGTGGGGAAAAAAAAAGAACAACAACATGGAAAGGGCTGAGAATGAATTTGCAGTGACCCATTACGGTAAGGAAGCTGACTCACATTAAACAGCAGTGAGAGAAAAAAGTCAGGGGATCTCAGCTTACAGTGGGCCATGAAAGTCAGAGGTGGAACTTGGTACAGAAGGACTTCTACTATTCTATTATACTAATTCTATGATCTGGGAAGTTCCCTCACATTAGAAGATACCAGTTGTCACATCAATACTAGGGGTACAGGTTAGTGGTGCATTCTACTATTCTAGTAGTAATTCTCGATAATGAATTATTTTAGAACAAGCCTTAACTTTGGAGCCAGACGATAGGAGTAGGTCTTTATCTAAATCTCCCTCCACGAGACAGTGACCTAACCTTTTGGAATCTTACTTTTCTCATTCATTAAATGAGGTTAATGATATCTACTCTGCAAGATTATTGTCAGGATATAATAAGATGACACAGAGGGCAAGCATGCTAAGTTGTGTCTGACTTTTTGTGGCCCCATGGACTGTAGCCCACCAGACTCTTCTATCCCTTGGATTTCCCAGGCAAGAATACTGGAGTGGGTTGTCATTTCCTCCTCCAGAGTATCTTCCAACCCAGGGATCAAACCTGCATTTCCTGCCCTAGCAGGCAGATCCTTTACCACTGAGCTACCTGGGAAGCCCCTAATATAGAGGAGGACCCTAGTAAAATTATTGACATGAAAGATTCTCTCTAAATATCATTCCACTAATAAATATGATTCCATCCACTGATATAATGCACATTTGATATAATGTTTCAAAATATGAGGTCTTAGGAGGAAAGCCAAAGTAAATGTTCCTTTATGCTGAAAATATAAACAGATCCTTGTTACACATAGCAGGCAGAAAACTGTGGTTCTAATGAGGAAAAAGAGAGGCTGGCAACTTGTGTCCTATAGGTAATCGTCTGGAGAGAAAGGAAAGGCCGTTTATAAGAAGGATTTAGATGGAAGTAATAGGAGGTTAAAGCGTCTGCCTCCAATGCAGGAGACCCGGGTTCGATCCCTGGGTTGGGAAGATCCTCTGGAGAAGGAAATGGCAATCCACTCCAGTATTCTTGCCTGGAGAATCCCATGGACTGAGAAGCCTAGTAGGTTACAGTCCACGGGGTCGCAAAGAGTCGGACACGACTGAGCCACTTCACCTCACCTCACCTCAACAGCAGATATTATTAGTGTCATCTTACCTTGACAGGACTGGGGATGACCTGGATTTTGAACCCAGATATATCTGACCCCCAAATATCTACCAGAAAACCACAGAGCTTCCCTCATGTTCTCTAAAAACAAAAACATGTCTTGCTGCTGCTGCTGCTGCTGCTGCTAAGTCGCTTCAGTCGTGTCCAACTCTGTGCGACCCCATAGATGGCAGCCCACCAGGCTCCCCCGTCCCTGGGATTCTCCAGGCAAGAACACTGGAGTGGGTTGCCATTTCCTTCTCCAATGCATGAAAGTGAAAAGCGAAAGTGAAGTCACTCAGTCGTGTCCGACTCTTCACGACCCCATGGACTACAGCCCATCAGGCTCCTCTGTCCGTGGGATTTTCCAAGCAAGAGCACCAGAGTAGGGCACCATCACCTTCTCCAAAACATGCTTATGTAAGTGTAAATCTTACATAATACCTCCTACAAAAGCTTTACTGACATCCAATGGGAGAATGGATGAACAACTGGCTGAGTGGCTGGCTGGTTCAATATATGCGAGAAATGACTAATCACTTCACGTGGAATGTGAGGTTATACACAGAGTCTATTTTAAAGAAAATAAATTGCATGGTTCTTGTTATTGAGGAATAGATATCAAGTTGGATAACTAGAATGACTTGAGAAAGAACCCATCATGATAAGAATCTGGCAAAGATGTTAGAATGGGTGATTTGAACATGGTTAATCCTGGAAGGATCCCCAGAAATGCAGTGGCCCAGCCCTCTTGACTTAGAGATGAAGGTAAGAAAGTGACAGCACCTTGGTGAGAACTGCCCAGAGACGATATGACAGCAGTGTATTTTAAACCTGGTTCTCATAACAACTGTCCATCTGTTGCACTTTTTTGTAAAGTCAGTGAATAAAGAAAATTGGGCTTCCCAGGTAGCTCAGTAGTAAATAATCTGCCTGCAATACCAGAGAAGTAGGGTCAGTCCTTGGGTTGGGAAGATCCCCTGGAGAAGGAAATTGCAACCCACTCCAATATTCTTGGCTGGAGAATTCCATGGACAGAGGAGTCTGGTGAGCTACAGCCCGTGGGGTCACAAAAGAGTCAGACAAAGCTTAGCTACTAAACAAGCAAAATTTAATTATCTTATAAAGTATTACAAACAGTAGGATGATTTTATATATATATATATATATATATATATATGTATGTATATGTATATGTATGTTTTTCTTCTCTTGCACTTTCCTAAAGAAATAAAGTATTAGTTAAGAAAGGGAAGTGTTCAGTTGAGTCCAGCTCTTTGTGACCCCGTGGACTGTAGCTCACCAGGCTCTTCTGTCCATGAAATTTACAGGCAAGAATATGGGATTGGGTTGTGGTTTCCTACTCCAAGGGATCTTCATGACCCAGGGATTGAACCCATGTCTCTTGCATTGGTAGGCAGATTCTTTTTTACCACTTGCCACCTGGAAAGCTGAAGGGAAGAAGTTTGGGTTTTCTAAAGAAGTAGCTCCTTCTGGATGGTGTGTTACATTCCTAGGCAGGATTCAGCCCTATAAGCTGAAGGAGATTAAAGAAATATTCTTGCTTTTTTTTTAACTTATAAAAGAAAAGAAGACTAGGATTTATAAGCATTCTATAGGGATCAGAGTTAGTCACACTTTCTGAAAGAACATGATTGATTATGAAACATACATGAAAATCTTGAAACACCCAAAATTTATGTGCATTGCATTGGAAGTGTGTGTGTGTGTGTGTGTGTGTGTGTGTATAAGCAGAGGGTTTACAAATCATGTAATAAAACCAAAATAAAGGGATTTGATTTTGCCAATCTTATTTTGCACTTCAGATGTAAATGATTTATGTTATAAATCAGAACTCTAACATCCCACCATCATAATAAAGTTTGCAAATCCCAACCCTTAAATTTGACTTATAGCTCTAGTTAGAAATTCTATCTATCTTTTATAATTTTGGTTCTTTCTCAAAATAAAATTGGGTCATGAGGTTTCAACTTATAAGTGAAACTATCCATAAGTAAAGTGTATTTGTTTCTTTTTCTCCACTTAACGTAACAAAACTATCAGTAGACACAGTTTCTCAGTTAACTGGCATTATCATGGCTTTTGTCTCACAAGCATGTATTATGAGCCTGGAATTTTTATACGTGTCTTTTGACCCTCCTAACAATGCCATGGATTAGGCTGAAGATCAGGAAACTGGATTTCTGAAAATGTGCATTTCTTCCCCAAGTTCACATAACCAGTCTGTAAACGGAAGAAGCTTTGGGTGTTGGGTCAGAATGTCTCCTGGCATCATGTTCTCTCAAGGACTTGGGTTAGAATTCACAAACCTGAATGCTTACTGGGGCCAGGTGAGCCAGGTGCATGACTGAGTGATGCCTGCCAGATGCATCTTCTAGAAAGCTCTGACAATGCTCTACAACAGCCAATTGTTACCTGTGGCAACAGAAGTTCAGAAGTCTAGAACAGATATTTCAAGAGGGCACTAGGTTCAGACCTAGTGATTTATAATAAAACTCCTATTTTCAAATAACTACTGTTACTTTGGGAGTTTCACTTTTTCTTAAACACTGTGCTGACCATATGATACATCTAAAGACAAGATATGACACAAAATCTGGCAGTTTAAGACTTCTGCTACAGACATTACATAATTTGGAATGCCCTCTTCATGTCCAGATATTTTATTTAATTAATTTTTGGAGGGTTTGGGTAGCGTGATTCTTTTCATCTGGGGAGGGATTTTTCTGTGCTTCTGTTATGTGAAATTAATTTAGTCAATGTAATGTCGAAATTAATTTATGACATATCCCAATGTTCTTCATGCTATTTCCAATGGGATCAATTATTATTTTTTCTTTTTTTCTATTTTCTCATTCCTACCAAATCTTATTGATGTTTTCATCCACCATGGTGAGTTTTCTCTGTGGGCATTATTTCTACCACATACAGTTGTTCTGGGCCAAATCTCATAAGCTTAAAACTTATGTGTATATTTTAAGTAAATGCCAGATTCCCTTTATGTGAATTTTTTTCTAGTAATATGCTTAATTAATTATTTTATTATTTGACTAAATCTATCCATTTGTATTTATGTCTTAGCAAACCCCTGAAAACTTTATGATTAATTCCTCTTGAATAATTCAAACTTGCTTCATCTTCTAAGAATTTTATAAAGGATTTCTGATAGTTTTGCATATCTTGTCCTGGACATCCAGCTAAGTGTGGGTGGTGTGTGTGTGTGTGATTTATTAGGGGAAGGAGAGCTCAGGTTTGGTGGAAACAATCTTATTTATGTAAGTTTGAACACTCATGTATTCTGTTTCATTCTGCTGCCTGAGTAGCTTAATAAAAATATTTCCAAAGGCTTGCTGAATGAAGACACATTGTGAAATAATGCCCACTTAATGAGCCTGACAAAAATAAGGGGTCTGAAATTCGCAAAGAATGTGCCAGAAATTGGTAATTGACTCTGCCCTGTGTTCCTCTTCTTTGACTAGGCTATATTTTGTTTTAAATCCAGTCCATCGTGTGCATCAGTGTTATTGAAACATTGCCTGTAATAACTATATCAGCTTTCTGAGATAATACCTAGCTGACTTAGCACTAATTCCCTGTCAAGTCCTCTTAAACCTGTATATTTAACCTTTTTCCTTTGAATTTTAGAAAGTTTTATGTCTATATATGACTGTATTAATTGAAAGAAAGAGTTCTATTTCTTGGAATGTATTTAATGCTTATTTTTTTTGAGAGAGAGAAAATGGGACTTTTAAAAGGAATTTGAATCCTATGACAGCCTAGGGAAATAATCAAAATTTAATACCACAGGCTTCCTCCTTGTTCTGTGGGGAAAACAAAATTTGATGCTGTATCTGAAAATCAAGCCAATTTAAACCGAGTGTGTCCAGGGTCACTCTCCTTTCTTTTCCCTCCAATCACACCGGTACTGTGCTCCCAGCCTTCATGGGGCTGATATATTATTTCACAGTTCTCAGTTTGATGTTTTGCTAGGGTTTGCCAGTTCCTTCAAAAGAGCATGTCTCCCTTATTTCATAGAAAAAAAATGGCCTAAGGGACAGAGACTATCCACTGTTGTCTCCTGCATCCCATCCAGAGCATCCTGTCACCATCATCACCATCATCTTACGCTTAGGTGTAGCTGAAGAAATATAAATAGATAGATGATAGATTTGATGTTGTTCAGTCATCCAGTCATGTCCAACTCTTTGCAATCCCACAGACTGCAGCATGCCAGGGCTCCCTGACCCTCACCACCTTCTGAAGTTTGCCCAAGTTCATGTTCATTGCATTGGAGATGCCATCCACCCATCTCATCCTCTGATGCCCTCTTCTCCTTCTGCCCTCAATCTTTCCCAGTGTCAGGGACTTTTCCAATGAGTTGTCTGTTCCCATTGGATGACCAAAATACTGAAGCTTCAGCTTCAGCATCAGTCCTTCCAGTGAGTATTCAGGATTGATCTCCCTTAAGATTGACTGGTTTGGCTCCTTGCTGTCCAAGAGATTTTCAGGAGTCCTCTACAGCACCACAGTTTGAAGGTATCAATTTTTTGGTGTTCTACCTTCTTTAAGGTCCAGCTCTCTCAACCGCACAGGACCACTGGGAAGACCATAGCCTTAACTATATGGACCTTTGTCGGCAGAATAATGTCTCTGCTTGCGATATACTGTCTAGGTTTGTCCTCGCTTTCCTGCCAAGAAGCAATCATCCTCTGATTACATGGCTGCAGTCACTGCAGTGATTTTGGAGACAGATAGAAAGATAGGTACTAACAGATATAGATACCGATACAGATTTAGTTTTGCATTTGTCCCGAAGAAATTTTACTTTTTGGAGAGAAAAAGGCACTATTTGATTTTTTTTTAATGTACCTGGACCTTTGATGTGTTCTGGAGGCACCTGGACATTTAGTAATGTAAAGTAAACTAACAGTTAATATTCACAGAGCAATCAGCAACCTGTCAGCCACTGTTTCAAGAGCTTTATATTCATTCACAAGCTATCAAGTCCTCACAATAACCCAATAAAGTAGTTACTCTAATTACTCTCCTTTTCAGATGAGGAAACTGAGGCATACAGAATTTAAACAGTTTCTTGTTGAAGGCGGTACAGCTAGGAATTGAACCCAGAGCCTCTGACTACATAGCCTGGGTTGTTAAACACTATTTTATATCTCCTGAATACTATGGTTTCTACCCTAAGAGAGCTCATGCTCTATGAAGGAAGACAGATGTACAAAAAAATAAATATTACGTCCTGCCACATGTGTATTAATATTGATTTACACAATAAGAAAGAAACTCCTAATAGAACCTGGCCAATATTTGTTGTGGCGAACAAGAGAGAGGAGTCAGCCAAAGTAGGTTTCTAAGAGAAGACCTTAAAATAGGAGGGGAAAAAAAAAGAGGGATAGGCTCTCTAGGCCAAGGGATCCATGGTGTGAAAAACTTTTTTTTTTTTTTGCTTTTAACTTTAGAGGTTCAAATTATCTAACATTCATTTGTTTATTGTTGACCATACCTTGTATTTGAATTGTGCTTCACACCTGCCCTCTCTCTTGTTCAGATAGGCAAGGCAGAAAACAAAGATTTTACTTTTTTGTAAACAAACAAGATGCTGGAATTGTATTAGAAGTGGTCCTGCTATTGCTGTCATAGGTATAGTGGCAGAGCCAAGATTCTGAGATCCCAGTTCTACAATCATTCCATTAGAATTTATCTTCTGCCAAGAAGTCAAGTTCTACATTACCAAGTCCTTAATTTTTTGTATATGAATAACAATGATGATTACTAATTGCTGAATGCTTTCAAAAGAGAAGAGATAGTGTTAAGCCCTTAATATGCATGATTTAAAAAAAATAGAAATCTCTGTGTTTATAAAGATTTATAAAATCCAATTTTATATGGAATAAAAGTGAAGCTTTGGGGGAGGTTATATGATTTTCCTAAAAACATTGTTTTATAGGAATTAACAAAGTAATGAACAAAGTCAACACTTCAGTTAGCCAACAGTTGCATTTAGTGGCCAAATCCAAATCAGCATTAAGATGTTTGTGCTAATATATAGTCATTGGTAATATTTGGCCTTGACTATCTCACTTGGCAGTTCTGTAATATATTTTCCCTGTTTTAGAAATCTGCATTTTTGCCTCAGTTCCTGGCTCCATCACAAAGAAACCCTCAATATTACATCTTCTCCAGTGTACCATCACTGATTTTCATAACTGACTTTGAGATCAAAGATTCATTATAGGATAATGCTTTTGACAAGTATTCTATTTTCTGATTTCTATTTCACTCTGGGAGCATTATATGGGCAACATATTGGGTGGTAGTAAGAAAAGAGACTGGGTGTTATTCCACCAACCAAACTTTTTGAATAAGTAACCTACCCTTCTTGGAACCAGAATACAAAACTTAACTGTTACTGAGTGCATATCATACTCCATGAATTCATTCTGTCTTCAGCACACCAGATGAAGCCAAGTATTATCATCTCTGGTTCACAGAAAAGGAAAGTGAGGCTCAGGCAGCTAAAAGAATGTTGTAATCTGGCATGATTTGAGGTAAAGGCAGGGTTCAAAGGGAGTTTTCTCATTTACACCTTACTCTGTGTGTGTGTTAGTTGCTCAGTTGTGTCCACCTCTTTGAGACTCATGGACTGTAGCCCACCAGGCCTCAGGCTCCTCAGTTCATGGAATTCTCCAGGCAAGAATACTAGTGTGAGTTGCCATTCCCTTCTCCAGGGAACCTTCCAAACCCAGGGATTGAACCCTGGTCTCCCACATTGCAGGCAGATCCTTTACCATCTGAGCCACCAAGAAAGTCCTTACACCTTACTACTCAGTTCTATCATGCATTTTATCACATTCCCATCGTCATTTTCTTTCCCATCCCATCTTTGGAATATTCTTGATACATTTATTCTCTTCATTGTTGGAGTTTGATTTTTCAGAAGCTAATTATCTAATTTTAGAATATTTTTCTTTGATTTTTTTGAACCATGAAATGTACTACCTACTCAAAAAATTAAATTAAATGTTAAAATATATAAAATTGGCACTGATTTTCCATTTTATTCTTTTCAAAATAAGAGTACAGCAGTTATGATGCCTGGGTTTAACTATAGCAGTAATTTAGGAAAGAAATTCTCAAAAATGTTAGGCAAAACATAACTAGTATACAGTACTGCAGTTCTTAAATTTTACTGTGCATGAAATATTCCATATGCTTTGCTAAAAATTCCATAATCTTGTGACTTAACCCAGATTATAAATTATTAAATTTCAGCTGGAGTTTAAGAATGTATATTTTATTTTATTTTTTTTAGTTTGATAATATCTGTAATTTTATTTATTTTTTATTTTTTTAATTAATTTTTATTTCTTAATTGGACTTCCCCCTCCCCACCCCCAAGTTGCTATAATCATTTCTTTTGCAATTAAAGGCCAATCAGGAGACCTGGATACTACTGTGATTTTAGATGTATTGTCTACATCATAGTACTTGGTTTCTCTGAGTCTCAGTCCCCTCATCTATAAAATAGAAAGTTAGGCTCCATCTGTGTATCTCAAACCTGGCTATACATTGAGTCACCTAGTCACCATTGGTAGTTTATGAGATTGTACATAGCATGATGATTACATCTTGAAAGTTCCATGTCAGTTCGAGATTTGTATTAAAATATTTGTGTATAATACTGTATAGTCCTTTGAATTTTCTTTAAAATAATGTAGCAACAAAAGCTGTGTAGTAATGATAACTTAAACAAGGCTGGTAAAATTTCAACAACTGGTAAATGAAGTGATTGTTGGTTGCTTGGTTTAGTCGCGAAGTCGTATCCAACTCTTGAAATCCCATGGACTGTAGCCCGCCAGTCTCCTCGTCCATGGGATTTGCCAGACAGGAATACTGAAGTGGATTGCCATTTCCTTCTCCAGGGGATCTTCCCAACCTAATGATGGAACCCAGGTCTCCTGCACTGCAGGCAGATTCTTTACTGACTGAGCCACCAGGGAATGAAGTGATACATTATATGATTATCTCAACTTTTGGTGTATGGCTGAAAAGTTCATGTAAAAAGTTAAAAAAAACTTACTGAAGCATCTATTGGATTACACCTTAGGCTTACCCTCAGAGATTCTAATTCAGTTCTTGTAAGGTGGGGTTTATGATGTTTCAAAACTTACCCAGGTGTTTCTAGTAGGTACTCAAGTTTGGAAATTGACTAGAACTCTAGATAATTTCTAAAATTCCTTCTATGTCTAACATTATCTGATTATATTTATTCCAATATCTTCAGAAAGAGATATTCTATCCTAGTTTGGCTTTGTTCTTTGGCACGGTAAGCGTTGCACACTTGAAAGAGATGGCTTTGAATCCAGCACTGTCTCTGCCAAACTTATCATGAAGGACACACAGCACCTTCTTAACCTCCAGATTCCTTATCCATAAAATTAAAAAAAAAAAAGACTCAATCAAACCACAATCACATAATAGAGCTCTAGCCCCAGAGGAAGATTAGAGAAGGCAGCTGGTACCTCTGGCCAAACTCAATTAGAGGTGAGATGTATCACCCTTGAGGTCCTTTGTCCAGGCTTGAAAAAGAAAGACATCTAGACATTAGGCTTTCCATCTCTCCTCTTACTCCATGAAATGACCTGCATAGTCTTACTAGGATGGTACTCTTGGATGACCTTGTTTATAAACACATCTTTTCACTCACTCACTCATCTCATATTTACACAGGTTCCTTTGAGCAACTACTATAAGTTAGGTTTTTGGCAATTTGTGTAGAAGGGAAAAAAAAATACTAAAAGATCCCTGGTGGTTGAGTGGTAAAGAATCTGCCTGCAACGCAGGAGACATGGGCTTGATCCTCAGGAAGAGCCGCTGGAGAAGGAAATGGCAACCCACTCCAGTATTCTTGCCTGGGACAGAGGAAAATGCCAGACTGCAGTTCATGGGTCACAAAAGAATCAGATATGACTTAGCAACTAAACAACAGCAGCAGCAACATATTAAGTACCCTGGATTAAGCACTATACATACTTATACCATAATTTTTAAAATCAACAAAAATGTAATAAAATGCTATAGCTATATCTAGTATTCAAATGGAAACGGAAGATTGGAGAGCTTGGATGATTTTTCCAAAGTAACAAGAGCAGCTAAGGGGAAAGCCAAGAAAGAAGAATGAACCAAGCATGTGAGCTAAGCTGCTTCAGTCATGTCTGACTCTTTGTGACCCCATGGACTGTAGCCCATCAGGCTCCTCTGTCCATGGGGATTCTCTGGGCAAGAATACTGGAATGGGTTGCCATGCCCTCCTCCAGGGAATCTTCCCATCCCAGGGATTGAATTCACATCTCTCACATGAAGTTTAGACTTCCATTCCCCCTCGGGCTTCCCAAGTGGTGCTAGTGGTAAAGAATCTGCCTGCCAGTGCACGAGACGTAAGAGGCCTGAGCTTAGTCTCTGGTTTGGGAAGATTTCCTGGAGGGTGGGGTGGGGGGGTTGCTCAAGGGAAGAAGAAAGGAAGAAAGGATTGAGGAAGGGAAAAAGGAAGACTGTAAAGAGCTGATGTATCACCATCCTGCAGTCACAAAGTCTTTACACTCTCTTTGCCCCTTCCTTCATCATTCCATCCTTTCTTCCCTTGAGGCCTCCCTGCCTCTCTCCCTGTTTCTTATTCTCTAAAACCTCCATCCCAGACCATTCAGGTATGACCTAAATCAAATCCCTTCTGATTTATACAGTGGAAGTGAGAAATAGATTTAAGGGTCTAGATCTGATAGATAGAGTGCCTGATGAACTATGGAATGAGGTTCGTGACATTGTACAGGAGACAGGGATCAAGACTACCATCCTCACGGCAAAGAAATGCAAAAAAGCAAAATGGCTGTCTGAGGAGGCCTTACAAATAGCTGTGAAAAAAAGAGAGGCAAAAAGCAAAGAAGAAAACAAAAGATATAAGCATCTGAATGCAGAGTTCCAAAGAATAGCAAGAAGAGATAAGAAAACCTTCTTTAATGATCAATGCAAAGAAATAGAGGAAAAGAACAGATGGGGAAGACTAGAGATCTCTTCAAGAAAATTAGAGATACCAAGGGAACATTTCATGCAAAGATGGGCTCAATAAAGGACAGAAATGGTCTGGACCTAACAGAAGCAGAAGATATAAAGAAGAGGTGGCAAGATACACAGAAGAACTGTACAAAAAAGATCTTCACGACCCAGATAATCATCATGATGTGATGACTAATCTAGAGCCAGACATCTTGGAATGTGAAGTCAAGTGGGCCTTAGAAAGCATCACTACGAACAAAGCTAGTGGAGGTGATGGAATTCCAGTTGAGCTGTTTCAAATCCTGAAAGATGATGCTGTGAAAGTGCTGCACTCAATATGCCAGCAAATCTGGAAAACTCAGCAGTGGCCACAGGACTGGAAAAGGTCAGTTTTCATTCTAATCCCAAAGAAAAGCAATGCCAAGGAATGCTCAAACTTACGAACAGTTGCATTCATTTCTCATGCTAGTAAAGTAACACTTACAATTCTCCAAGCCAGGCTTCAGCAATACGTGAACCGTGAACTCCCTGATGTTCAAGCTGGTTTTAGAAAAGGCAGAGGAACCAGAGATCAAATTGCCAACATCCGCTGGATCATGGAAAAAGCAAGAGAGTTCCAGAAAAACATCTATTTCTGCTTTATTGACTATGCCAAAGCCTTTGACTGTGTGGATCACAATAAACTGTGGAAAATTCTGAAAGAGATGGGAATACCAGACCACCTGACCTGCCTCTTGAGAAATCTGTATGCAGGTCAGGAAGCAACAGTTAGAACTGGACATGGAACAACAGACTGGTTCCAAATAGGAAAAGGAGTACGTCAAGGCTGTATATTGTCACCCTGCTTATTTAACTTATATGCAGAGTACATCATGAGAAACGCTGGACTGGAAGAAACACAAGCTGGAATCAAGATTGCTGGGAGAAATATCAATAACCTCAGATATGCAGATGACACCACCCTTATGGCAGAAAGTGAAGAGGAGCTAAAAAGCCTCTTGTTGAAAGTGAAAGAGGAGAGTGAAAAAGTTGGCTTAAAGCTCAACATTCAGAAAACGAAGATCATGGCATCTGGCCCCATCACTTCATGGGAAATAGATGGGGAAACAGTAGAAACAGTGTCAGACTTTGTTTTTTTGGGCTCCAAAATCACTGCAGATGGTGACTGCAGCCATGAAATTAAAAGGCGCTTACTCCTTGGAAGAAAAGTTATGACCAACCTAGATAGTATATTCAAAAGCAGAGACATTACTTTGCCGACTAAGGTCCGTCTAGTCAAGGCTATGGTTTTTCCTGTGGTCATGTATGGATGTGAGAGTTGGACTGTGAAGAAGGCTGAGCGCCGAAGAATTGATGCTTTTGAACTGTGGTGTTGGAGAAGACTCTTGAGAGTCCCTTGGACTGCAAGGAGATCCAACCAGTCCATTCTGAAGGAGATCAACCCTGGGATTTCTTTGGAAGGAATGATGCTAAAACTGAAGCTCCAGTACTTTGGCCACCTTATGCGAAGAGTTGACTCATTGGAAAAGACCCTGATGCTGGGAGGGATTGGGGGCAGGAGGAGAAAGGGACGACCGAGGATGAGATGGCTGGATGGCATCACAGACTCAATGGACGTGAGTCTGAGTGAACTCCGGGAGTTGGTGATGGACAGGGAGGCCTGGCGTGCTGCGATTCATGGGGTCGCAAAGAGTCAGACACGACTGAGTGACTGAACTGAACTGAACTCTGAAACTTTTCACTTATCAAACCTATCTATTGATATTTCTTTAAACTCTTATCTCTCCACAGGCTCTCTTTTTGATGTTAGTCCCTTACCAGCTACCATCCCAGAATCCTACCTGTTTCTGCTGTCAGATTGTCTCAAGGATAAGAAATGTAAAGGTATTAGAAGAGCAGATGGGGCAATTCCAAGGGAGAAAGAGGCAGTTTGAAATGGGAGTGAACTTGAGTTTTGAGTGCTCCATAGACAGATGAGTCCTGCACTTCTGGATGGAGACAGATTCCTTTCCTTGCCCCTACAAAGCAGCGTTAGAAAAGTCATTCAGTGAGTAGTGAAATTCACCCCCAGCCAGAAGTCTTAGGCTTCACTTCTTGCATGGCCCTTGGCCCTATGAGGAAACACGGTTCAACCGCTATGCTATAAATAACTCCCAAGCGGTCTAAGACATTGGCCTTCTGAGCAATTGGAAAGCCTGGAGTAAGTGGGACTGCAGTCCACAGTTTTTTCTCTTTACCCTGGCATGCCTCCTAAATGGCATTGTGTGCTCCAAAGTATAAACATGGTTAGAAGCTTCTTCCAAAGCTTGCTTGCTTTTCCGCTTTGGTTCTTGATTTCTTTCTTATATCATCTTTCCTCTCTGAGATTTTTCAAGTGATTATCCACTCAGTATTTGGAAATTTTTGTTTTTATTTTTTTTTTGCTTTTCTTTGCTTTTTAACATGTTTAGTAAAATATACCACAGACGTAGAACACAATTAATCCAATATACAGTTTAATGAATTACTACAAGGTGAGCTTCCCTACAACCATGACTGATCAAGAAACAGAACTTTTACAGCCACTCACCTCACAAAGGGTAGAAGATAGGCAGGTTGTCTATATGGTTCTGTACGGCTTTGTGGGTGGAGAGGACATTGTAGCCCTGGATTGGATATATTCCATTACACATCTGTTTCTGATCGTTTACTTCTATAAATTCATCTAAACTATCATCTAATGAATTCCTGTGAAAGCATGCATTTTTGTGAGAATTTTAACATTTAAGCCCATGGAAATTTGACATTATGTTTGGCTGGTTCCCAGTTGTATCCCCAAAGTTTAGCACAGAGTCTCATATATTAACAAAGGGTAGAAGATAGGCAGGTTGTCTATATGGTTCTGTACGGCTTTGTGGGTGGAGAGGACATTGTAGCCCTGGATTGGATATATTCCATTACACATCTGTTTCTGATCGTTTACTTCTATAAATTCATCTAAACTATCATCTAATGAATTCCTGTGAAAGCATGCATTTTTGTGAGAATTTTAACATTTAAGCCCATGGAAATTTGACATTATGTTTGGCTGGTTCCCAGTTGTATCCCCAAAGTTTAGCACAGAGTCTCATATATTATACACAGGCATTAAATGATCTGGTCATATGCTAGGAGCAATCTTCTATCCTTAATATTTATTCATGCACAAAGTATTGACTGGTGAGGGCTATTCTATGCCTGACCCTATTCTATGTATCAGGGATACAAACACACCTAAGACATTATCTCTACCCCATGGAGTCTACTCTCTTTGAGTGATAAATGTGTAAAAAAACAATCACAATGGAGTACTGTAAGTACTGCATATATATAAAACTGACATAGTCGCATAAAGTACAGATGGCTTCTTCTGGGAAAGTTAAGTGAGTGACATTCATGATATGTCCTGGGAGATAAATAGTAGCATACAAAACTGAGCAAAGTTGCCTATATATGCCAATTGGAGTATGGCCACCTCACCTGTCTTGGGGGCTACAGAGGTGCCTGCTGCTGGAGTTTTGAATATTAAACGCAGAAGTGTGAGGTAGGCAGGGAAAAGCTTTTTGGGTTTAAAACCTAGGGTCTCCTTTTGTCTTCCTAAGGGATTTGCTTCGCATCATTTCTGCAACTGGACTTCCTGAAAACTTGTGAGTAGAGAACTGGCATGGAATGTTCTGCCTTCGAGAAAAAGCACTTGTGTTTCAGTGACAAAATTACTAAAGAGGTTCAGGTGAGAGGCAAACAGAGGAGTTAGGCAGTAGTTAAAATTATTTGGAA
>SJXQ01006491.1:453681-487515 GCA_006408695.1 Aepyceros melampus
CCCCCCCCCCCCCCCCAGCTGTGGCATGTGAACTCCTAGCCATGGTATGCAAACTTCTAGCTGAAGCATATGGGACCCAGCTCCCAACCAGAGATAGAACCTAGGTCCCCTGCTTTGGGAGCTCAGAGTCTTAGGCACTGGACCACCAAGGAAGCCCCTGCAGTGATTTCTGAGCAGTTTTTATGCATCATCTGATCCTTTTAAAACAGAAACCTGTTTAATCTCCCCAGAGAAATATATTAAAAATAAAAAATGAATATGCTTTTCCTGTACTCAAAACTTCCTCTGATTCAGGGGCTATTTTTTATCCTGTCCTTCTCGTCTCTCTAGTCTCCTTGCTTGCAGTTATGCACCCCTGCTCCAAACTCATTGAATAATGTATATTTCTCCAAATATGTCTTTCTCTTTCAGACTTCAGTGTTATGCATAGTTTGCTTTGAATATACTTTCTGCTCCCACTCTCTGAACCTTCTTAAAAGCTCACTTTTTTTGTGGACTCCTATTTACCATACAAACCTTGGTCTCCCTCTTGGTCCTGAACCATTTACAGATTTGCCTTACAGCACTATTCCAATGGCATTGAACTTGACAGTTCATTTCACTCTCATCTTATAATGCAGGAACTATCCTTTATTAGATTTTATATTGCCAGTGACTAGCACAGTGCTTGACCATACTAGGTTCTCACTGTCTTTTTTTTTTTCATTACCTTTTATTTCAGTGTGTATATATATGCATGTTTGTGGATACTCACATGCTTACACTTTCAATAAAGAAGTTGTTCAATGTCATGTCGACTTTTTTCCCTCTAACAGTCACCATACTCCAGGGCAAATACCACATAATGTAAGTGTATTAGAGAGGTTCTCACCTTACTATTTAGTTTGTGGACACATATTCCCAGGGAATAGGCAGATACTGGAACAGACGTTTTCTCTGAATAGTACAATACACATTCACAGCTGAAAAATCAATACACCATTTACTGAAAGAGAGTTAGCTTTATCGGTTGTGTGTGTTGTATTACAAATGACTTATAAAAAAAAATGATTGAGCCTGACTTCTCAATTTGTGAGTATTGTTCAATAAAATTATTTCTCATTCATACTAAGGAATATAACCTCGCTAAACAGCATGATCTTGAGATTTAGTTCAAGAAAGACTTTAATGAAATGCCTTTGTTGAGATTCTTGGGAATTTCAGGGAGTCATCCATTCATTGAAGGTGAGCATATATTAAAACGTTTAAATGAACAGCTATTACTAGAAATATTGAAAACTGACAGGTTCAAAATCTTTGTAAGAGTTAGTTTCCTATTACAGTTCTTAGTTTGTTTTGCAGCAGGATATTACTATTTTTAAAATTTAAACAGGGTATAGATTTGTATAAAATACTCCCATAGATTGATTTACAGTTCCCCCAGGGACAAGGGAGCCTGGTGGGCTGCCATCTATGGGGTCATACAGAGTCAGACACGACTGAAGCGACTTAGCAGCAGCAGCAATGACATTTTAATCTAAAAGTTATCTGAAATATATATATATTATATAATAATATATATTACACAATAATATATATTATATATTAATACTATAATAATAATTAATAATATAATAATACATATATATATATATATATGTAAAAGTGACTCACTTTGCTTTTTACCTGAAACTTAAACAATTTTGAAAATCAGCTATGTGAAAATGAAAGTTGCTCAGTGATGTCTGACTCTTTGTGACTCCATGAACTGGGCCCACCCGGCTCCTCTATCCATGGAATTCTCCAGGCAAGAATACTGGAGTCGATAGCCAATCCCTTCACCAAGGGGTCTTCCCAACCCAGGGATCGAACCCAGATCTCTTGCATTGCAAGTGGATCCTTTACTATCTGAGCCACCAGGGAATCAACTATACTTCAGTTTAAAAAATTAAGGTATCAGGCACAACCAAGGAAGGTTTATGCTGCTGCTGCTGCTAAGTCACTTCAGTCGTGTCCGACTCTCTGCGACCCCATATATGGCAGCCCACCAGGCTCTGCCCTCCCTGGGATTCTCCAGACAAGAACACTGGAGTGGGTTTATATAACACAAAAAATATTTCATAGATACAGAGGAATTTTTCTGTCATTCTATCACTACCTGAATAAATAGAAAATTAAAAGTACTATCAAACTTTACTTTTGAATTATCTTTTATTCACCGTATTTAGATTCACTGAATATATATGCATTTTTAGAAAAATTATATGAATGTATCATACTGGCTATAATTTTCTCTACTTTTTTCAACTAGTACTAGCTTTTTGAGATTTACAGATGCTGAAACATGTTCATTTATTATCAACAGTATCCAGAGCTTGAACTTTACGCAAAAACAGAAAATTGTTTTCTAAATAGTTACATCAAAATTATACTAAATACACCTCCCCCAGCATAACATAATTTACTGTGGTTCTGTAATCTTGCTAATGCTGAGTATTATCAAATGTACTAAATGAGAATGAGTGGCATCTACGTTTGGCTTTGATTTTTTATTTTCTTCTTGTTAATGAAGGTGAATACTTACATATTTAGTGATTATTCTGTAAAATATCTTCATATATTTTGCCTATCCTTCTATGGTTTGGTTACCCTTTTTTAACACTGCTAGCAGTACTTTATATTTTATGAGTAATAATCTCTTAAGCTCTTCTAGTTTGAAGCTTGCATTTTCATTCTCGTAATGATAGTTTTAGAAGTACACATATTTTAAATTTTAAAATAGCTGAATTTATCATACTTTTATAAACCATGCTTTGTGTGTCTTAACAAGCATGTCTGTCAAACCATGCTTTGTGGTCCTCTACATCCGGGAGGAAAACATTTGCCTATATTTTCTATCATAATATTAAAATTTTGCTTTTCAAATTTTAACTTCTGTGATCTATATGGAATTGCTTCTTTGATATGTGGTAGGGATTAATTTTTTTCATAGTAACCAATTTTACTTGAACCATTACTGCATTTACTAAACAATGTACTATTTCCTCAAATACTTGTTTCTGTATTTCTACATTAATGGTTCTAACAAAAGTCTATGTCAATTAAGGTTTTAAAATAAGGCTTGGTATGTGAATGGGGAATATCCATCTATCTTACTTTGTCTCAGAATTGTGCAGGTCATTCTAAAGGCTCTGCTATTTTATATACTTAGGGCATTCTTGAATAAAACATATATGAATTCTGATTGAAAGTGTATTATAGCCATTGAATTTCTAGAGAACTACTGATACCTTGAATATGCCTCAACTCTCCATTTGTTTAAATATTTCGTAGTCTACTTTTTATTTGTAATGAGAAATATATTTCACATACATTAAATTACATGTATCTAAAGCATACAACTAGATAATGTTGGACATACATACACCAAGAACTGCAACCACAACCAAAATAATGAACATATCCATCATCTTCAAAAGTTTCATCATGACACTTTCCATCCTTCCTTCCTGTCTTTAATAAGTTTTTGACTTTCTATGTATAAGTTTCATGCTGTTAATGTAAAATGTTTTATATTTTCTTGGTTTGCTTTTTATTAACTCTAATTTAGACATACTAGTACATATTATCATCCCTAAAATGTTTAACAATAATGTTATATTTTACTTCCATGTATGTGTTTCAGTTTTCTTTTCTTCCTTTATTCTTTTTTAATATAACTTTTCCTTTACTTCTTCCCTAATTACATCATTTTGGAAATTTCTTCAGTGAAATCATGCTGGTTTCCTCTGAAAATATTTTATTTTGCCCTTTTCCTTAATGATAGTTTTTGCTGAGTGTTCAATTTTTACATATTTAGTATCTATGTCTCTTACCATGGTCAACATACGTATTCTGATTACCATTGCTTCTCTGAAGACTACACTCACTCCAGTCATTTTTCATTTAGATGATCTGTCTCTACTTTTTGTCTATTTATCATTGTCTTTTAGTGGTCTACAGTTTTATTCTGTTGAATATCGACTTGGATTTCTTTTTATTAACTCTATTTGAATTTTTATTGAATTAATACTGTGTGTGTTTTTTTTAATAAATTTTGAAGTGATTTCAGATTTTGATTCTATAAATTCTCTTTTGCTTTTTTCTATTACCTCTTCTGCTGCTGCTGCTAAGTCTCTTCAGTCATGTCCGACTCTGTGCGACCCCATAGACGGCAGCCCACCAGGCTCCCCCATCCCTGGGATTCTCCAGGCAAGAACACTGGAGTGGGTTGCCATGTCCTTCTCCAATGCATGAAAGTGAAAATTAAAAGTGAAGTTGCTCACTCGTGTCCGACTCTTAGCGACCCCATGGACTGCAGCCCACCAGGCTCCTCCATCCATGGGATTTTCCAGGCAAGAGTTCTGGAGTGGGATGCCATTGCCTTCTTCTAGAATGCAAATTAATGTATACCTTTAATTCTATACTATGTACTCCATAATGACTTTTATAAAATATTTTTTTATCTCTGCACTTCCTTGAACTGTACTTTTTAATTTTTTATAGTTAGTTTTCATTTTGTTAACATTCTCTTCAGCTATATTTAATCCACCATTTTAATCCCTTTAGTATTTAAAAATTCAATATATGCAATTAAATATAAGCTCTATTTTTTTCTTTAATAAGTTAACCTGTCTCTCTTTACAGTCTACTGTCTCTCTCTTTTGAATCCATATTTATATGTTTAAATGTTTTATTAGTGGACATTTTGTTTCCTGTATCTAATATTTCTAATATCTGAAGTCCTTAGGGTCCACACTTATTGCTTAGTGTTTTGACTCATAGTTATTTACAAAGGCTCTTTATTTTCTCATATATCTGGGGATCTAATATTTAGAGCTCATCTTTGACCTAATATGTACAGATCCTGAGGGTCCTCACAGGAGATTTCTTTCATTCAAAGAGAATTTACATTCATTTTTTCCTATGATGCTTAAATTATAACTCCCAGGGCCATTGTCATATAATTTTCTCATGTGGTCTTTCTCAGACCATGAAGCTGTGATGAATCCTATCCCAAGTCCCATGCACAGTTAAGGCTATAGATACACACTCTCAGAGGACGCCACTAATGCGGGTGTTCTAGTGGTTATTTTCTACTTAGTACTAAGAAATTACAGATGCTGTTTTGCTCCCTATAGTACCCACAGTAGGTCTTTTCCTCATAGCATATTGTTTTGCTAAAGGTAAGACCTTTATGGGTCTGATTATGTGGAGGTAGGGGTAGGCTGTGGATTTATGCCCCTTTCCTCTCTGCCATCCTTAAAAGCTCAGAGGCCTAGTCGTTCGCTTCCAGTGTAGCATCTGTTCACAAAAGCTTGAGTATTCTGGTATTGATGTATGACTCGGGGCAATCTACCTTGCTAAATTTGCTTACTCTGTTGCTTTCAGCTCCTGATCCTCTTCATCCTCACTTTCCTTTTTTTTTTTGCATTTTCTTTTTCTAGATATTGGGGGTGCTTCTTTCCTCTTTCTCTGTGAGTTCAGCAATGAGCAATACAGTTAAAAGATATGTTTAAATATCTAACATCTAGATGTTCTGAAGCCTAAGGTTTTTTCAAAAATACATTTTCTTCAATATGTCCAGATATATACATTTTCAAACTATTAATATTAAACCACTAGTATGTTCCATTTTATAATTACTGTATTTAATAGCTTAAAGTATGTATTCAATTGACCAAATTATTTTAAAATGCCTATTAATAGATCTAATTTGTATATTGTGTAATAAAATTGCTATTACTGATGCAATTTATGTTTTATCATAATTTCATCTGATGTCTTATGTTATCCTATTGTATCACTTCCCAGTATAAAAATAGCATGTTCTGTCAATTTTGAGAATAGTATGAGCCACCATTTAAAAATTTTATTGGAACATAATTGATTTACAATTTTGAGCCAGTTCAAGTATACAGCAAAGTGAATCAGTGAGATATATATATATATATATATATATATACACACACACACACACACTTTTCTAGATTCTTTTCCTTTATAGGTTGTTACAAAATAGTGAATATATTTCCCTGTGCTATACAACAGATGCTATCTAATCCCCAGAGGATGCATCACATCCTCTGCCACCTCCTCCTACCCACAATCTTTCCCAGAATCAGGGTCTTTTCCAATGAGTCAGTTCTTTGCATCAAGTGGCCGAATTATTGGAGCTTTGGCTTCAGCATCAGTCCTTCCAATGAGTATTAAGAGTTGATTTCCTTTAGAATTGACTGGTTGGATCTCCTTGCAGTTCAAGGGACTCTCAAGAGCCTTCTCTAACACCACAATTCAAAAGCATCTATTCTTGAATGCTCGGCCTTCTTGATGATTCAACTCTCACATCTGTCCATACAGGACTACTGGAAAAAACATAGCTTTGACTATAAGGACCTTTGTTGGCAAATTATGTCTCTGCTTTTTAATACTCTGTCTAGGTATCATAGCTTTTCTTCAAGGAACAAGCATCTTTAATTTTGTGACCACAGTCACTGTCAGTGTTGATTTTGGAGCCCAAGAAAATAAAGTCTGTTACTGCTTCCACTTTTCCCCCTTTTATTTGCCGTGAAGTGATGGGACCAGATACCATGAGCTTAGGTTTTTGAATGTTGAGTTTTAAGCCAGCTTTTTCACTCTCCTCTTCCACATTCATCAAAAGGCTTTTTAGTTCCTCTCCATTTTCTTCCTTACAGTGGTATCATCTGCATATCTGAGATTGTTTATATTTCTCCTGGAGATATATATATATATATATATATATATATATATAAACACAAATAAAAGCATCTTCTTTGTGTATTTGTTGATGGATCTTTAGGTTGTTTCTGTATCTTGAAGATTACAAATAATGTTACTATGACCGTTAGAATGTGTGTCTTTTCAAATCAGTGTTTTTTTGTTTTGTTTTGTTTTGTTTTAAGATATACACTGACTAGCTTAGTTGCTGGGTCATATCATAGTTCTATCTTAAGTGTTATGAGGAACCTCCATACTTTTTCAACAGTGACTGTACCAATTTACAATCCTACCAATAGTGTATGAGTATTCCCTTTTCTTCACATCTTCACCAACACTTGTTTTCTATGTTCTTTCTGATGACAATCAGTCTAAGAGATGTCAGGTGATGTCTCATTGTAGCCCTCATGATTCCTGGTGTTGAGTACCTTTCATGTGCTTGTTGGTGATTTGCATTTCCTCAGTGGAAAATGTCTATTCAGTTATTCTGCCTGCTTTTAAATAGGGTTGTTTGTGATTTTCATATTGAGTTGTATTTAGAAAACTGTTTGTGTTCTCTAATTGTTTCTAATTGTGTTTCTAATTGTTGTGTAACAATTTAATACAACTCTCTTCTGATATCATTGTGCATATTTCAAGGTAGCTGCATAGTAGATGTCTATCTCATTTGATTTCACCATGACTTTCTACTGCTATTGCTAAGTCACTTCAGTCGTATCCGATTCTGTGCGACCCCATAGACGCAGCCCACCAGGCTCCCCAGTCCCTGAGATTCTCCAGGCAAGAACACTGGAGGGGGTTGCCATTTCCTTCTCCAATGCATCAAAGTGAAAACTGAAAGTGAAGTCGCTCAGTCATGTCCGACTCTTAGTGACCCCATGGACTGCAGCCTACCAGGCTCCTCCATCCATGGGATTTTCCAGGCAAGAGTACTGGAATGGGGTGCCATTGCCTTCTCTGATGACTGTCTAAGAGGTCATGTAATTTCTCCACTAGTCAAATGTGAAAAATATATGTTAAAGAAACAACTTCAAAGTGAAGTCAGCAAGGGCTAAATAATATATAGAGAGAGAGCTCCTGATTAAGGAAAAATTAATTTCATTTTTACTACTTAGATGAAATTGGTTCAGTTCAGTTCAGTCACTCAGTCATGTCCGACTCTTTGTGACCCCATGAGTCGCAGCACGCCAGGCCTTGCTGTCCATCATCATCTCTCAGAGTTCACTCAGACTCACGTGCATCGAGTCGGTGATGTCATCCAGCCATCTCATCCTCGGTCGTCCCCTTCTCCTCCTGCCCCCAATCCCTCCCAACATCAGAGTCTTTTCCAATGAGTCAGCTCTTCACATGAGGTGGCCAAAGTATTGGAGTTTCAGCTTTAGCATCATTCCTTCCAAGGAACACCCAGGACTGATCTCCTTTAGAATGAACTGGTTGCATTTCCTTGCAGTCCAAGGGACTCTGAAGAGTCTTCTCCAACACCACAATTCAAAAGCACCAATTCTTCAGTGCTCAGCTTAATTCACACTCCAACTCTCACACCCATACATAAGCACTAGAAAAACCATAGCCTTGACTAGGTGGACCTTAGTTGGCATAGTAATGTCTCTGCTTTTGAATATGCTATCTAGGTTGGTCATAACTTTCCTTCCAAAGAGTAAGCGTCTTTTAATTTCATGGCTGCAGTTACCATCTGCAGTGATTTTGGAACCAAGAAAAATAAAGTCTGACACTGTTTCCCCATCTATTTCCCCATCTATTTGCCATGAAGTGATGGGACCAGATGCCATGATCTTCATTTTCTTTTTCTTTTTAAATTTAATTTAATTTAATTTTTTATTTTTTAGTTTGTTTTGCTTTACAATACTGTATTCATTTTGCTATACATTGACATGAATCAGCCATGAGTGTACATGAACTCCCAATCCCGACCCCCACCTCCCCCCTCCCGCCCCACACCCTCTCTCTGGATTATCCCCGTGCATCAGTCCCAAGCATCCTGCATCCTCATCCCACCCTCTCCCTCTCCCACAGAGTCCAAAAGGCCATTCTATACATCTGTGTCTCTTTTGCTGTCTTGCGTACAGGTTTATCATTACCATCATTCTAAATTCCATATATATGTGTAAGTATACTGTATTGGTGTTTTTCTTTCTGGCTTACTTCACTCTGTATAATCAGCTCCAGCATCATCCACCTCATTAGAACTGATTCAAATGTATTCTTTTTAATAGCTGAGTAATACTCCATTGTGTATATGTACCCAGCTTTCTTATCCATTCATCTGCTGATGGACATCTAGGTTGCTTCCATGTCCTGGCTATTATAAACAGTGCCACAATGAACATTGGGGTACACGTGTCTGAATGTTGAGCTTTAAGCCAACTTTTTCACTCTCCTCTTTGACTTCCATCAAGAGGCTTTTAAGTTCCTCTTCACTTTCTGCCATAAAGGTAGTGTCATCTGCACATCTGAGGTTCTTGATATTTCTCCCAGCAATCTTGATTTCAGCTTGTGCTTCTTCTCACCCAACGTTAATAGTCATTAAATAAGAAATGTCTCTAGCATGCATAGGGTCATGGTGGATAGGACGTTTTTCAGGACCATGTCTTTCTCCCAAAGTCCAATAAAGTTTTTCTTTGTTTCTCCAAATTGTTGCCATATTTCTGGAAAAAAAAGAATATGTGTGTCATATCCCATACAGGCAACCCAATTCCCATGATAAAGTCTCTATAAACTGTGCATTGTCTTGAAATTTTAAGTAAGTATATATTGAAACTATCCGCTGGGCATCACACTCCAGCCTGACTCTAAAATTGTAGTGCACATGGTTATTTTATTTTATAAGAATTGATTCCTCAAGAGGCTCCCAGCTTTAACCTTGTATAAAGCAGACCATGAGAAGTTACATATCTGGGCCACATAATCCTCTGCATCCTCACAAAATTGTCTTACATAACTTCATTTCCCACTCTATCATTGTGTTTTACTATGCGCCTGTGATTTAAGAACCAGTGATAAAGGAAGGCCTTTACCTTTCTGGTGAAACTGTCATCCAGGATATTGGCTGTTACTTTGCTGAGTACTAATTCATGCAACAACCCCCAGCCAATACTTCTCAGGGCTCCAAGCCAGGAAATGGGTATTCTTTGCTGACAAACAGGCATTCTTCCTTGATTAGACAATGAAAGCAATGTGTGATAGAAAAAAAATATACTGACTTAGGAAGAGATGTGTATGTGTTTCTATCCCTGATACATATGATGTTAACCAAATTATTAACCCTCCTAAGCCTCAGGTTCCTCTTTTATAAAAATCCAACTACAGGATTATTCTGAGAAATAATTCTTACATTGGGTAATATGGGATAACCACAGTTACATAGCGACCCTTAGCTATGTGAAGTTTCCATGTGTAGTGCACTGAGCCAGTTCCCTCACGTATGTGATCTCTAAACTTGTCAGTAATGCAAAGATGTTTCATTATCTCCATTTCTTAGTTGGCTCAGCTGAGTTTCAGAGTAGTGGAGCTAACAGTAACCTAGCTCCACTACTCACTACTTTTGACTTTAAGTAAATGATGTAATTTTTATGCCTATTGCTTCACATGCAAAATCAAGATAATGACAATTCTCATAGAGAAGTTATGAAGATTTAATTAAATTTATAAAGTGCTTACTATTGCAAGGCTTGCCACACAATAAAAGTATGAAAGCTTTAAAGACTTTTATCTTTATTGTCATTATCAGGGAGAAAATTGTTGGGTAGGAATTCCAGAGCACTATTTTCCTTCCAGTGCTCCTGAAATGAAAGATGAAAGTTGTCTGACTTTTAGGAGTCATCAGGTCTCAGATGAAAACAGTTGGTTCATCTATAAGTGTAAGAGGCTTCAGTGAAGAGGTTATTCACAGACAGTTGAGGAGGGGTATGAACACCAACAGGAGGTGGGAAGTCATTGTCACCCATAGGCTTGAAAGGGCAGAGGAAGAGAGATGATCCCCATAACCCAGTGATCTCAAACCCTAGAAGAAGATTACCCAGTAAAAACTGACCAGAGAAGTGGGAATAGGAATAAACCAGCCATGATCTCCTGCAAGTGTCATGAATTTTTTTGAATCCCATGGAAAAGCAGAAGTAGGGGGGATCAAAGGAACTTGGGAAGTGTAATCTTAATTGATAAAGGTCAGCCTTCCAGGATACCATCAGAATAAAGAATCAGAGGGGGAAAAAAGGAGAAGAACAGATACAATCAAATATCAGAAAAACCACCAGTGACTAGAGATAGTAAGGTACTAATTTAAAAGTGAACTTAGATTGAATCCACTCTCAACTACTTACTAATTAGGTAAGATTAGATAATTTACTTAAACATTTTAAGTCTCAAACTCACCATGGAAAAGGAATAATAATAAATCCTGAGTGTTCTTCTGAAAAATGAGGTATATATAAATAGTTCATTGAAAATTGGACATAATGAAGTATGAATTGGTTATGATAATGGTATTTGTTATTGGGGCTCTGGAGGCTTTTTTATAGTGTTGATGTCTAGTTTAAAGATCCCTCTAAACTTGTGTATTCATTTGTTAGATAAGTATTTAAGTAATGAGTGCCTATCATGAGTAAGGTGCTCCTAGATACCTAGAACATAACAGTCAACCAAGGCAACCTGGGATCTGCCATCAAAAGTTTATAGTCTTCTAGACTTAAGCATGGAGAAGGCAATGGTACCCCACTCCACTACTCTTGCCTGGAAAATCCCATGGATGGAGGAGCCTGGTAGGCTATAGTCCATGGGGTCGCTAAGAGTCAGACACGACTGAGTGACTTCACCTTCACTTTTCACTTTGATACATTGGAGAAGGAAATGGCAACCCACTCCAGTGTTCTTGTCTGGAGAATCCCACAGATGGGGGAGCCTGGTGGGCTGCTGTCTATGGGGTCGCACAGAGTCGGACATGACTGAAGCGACTTAGCAGCAGACTTAAGCACACAAATAAATCTTTTAAAGTGTAAAACATACTCTGAAAGAATAGTGTTATACTGGAAGATACCAATTTAGTCTGCTAAGTCACTTCAGTTGTGTCCGACTCTGTGCGACCCCATAGATGGCAGCCCACCAGGCTCCCAAATCCCTGGGATTCTCCAGGCAAGAACACCGGAGCGGGTTGCCATTTCCTTCTCCAGTGCATGAAAGAGAAAAGTGAAAGTGAAGTCGCTCAGTCGTGTCCAACTCTTAGCGACCCCATGGACTGCAGCCTACCAGGCTCCTCCGTCCATGGATTTTCCAGGCAAGAGTACTGGAGTGGGGTGCCACTGCCTTCTCCGCAATTTGTCTAATTCAGACTAGACAGTTACAAAAGACTTTTCAATGGAGGGACCATTTAAGCCAATCTCCATAGATTAGTGACTTTGACAGGTTGGCTTGAATAGGAAAGGGTTGGGATTGGGGAGAGTTCAATGCATAGACAAATATGTACCAAGGTCCTAAGGCTAGAATGAGTTGATTAGCATGAGGAACTGAAAACCAGCATGAAAATCAGCACATGGGACAAAGAGGTAGGTGGTAAAGGGAAGAGTCTGAAGATGCAGACAAAGACCCCATCATGCAGTGCTACACTGCTGGCCACTAAAAAAGAGCTGAGGATGCAGTCTAAGTAAATAGAGTAATCACTGAAGTGCCTCAAGCTTGGAAGTGGTGTGTTGCTGCTTCTAAGTCGCTTCAGTCGTGTCTGACTCTGTGCGACCCCATAGACGGCAGCCCACCAGGCTCCCTCGTCCATGGGATTCTCCAGGCAAGAACACTGGAGTGGGTTGCCATTTCCTTCTCCAATGCATGAAAGTGAAAAGTGAAAGTGAAGTTGCTCAGTCGTGCCCGACTCTTCGCAATCCCATGGACTGCAGCATGCCAGGCTCCTCCATCTATGGGATTTTCTAGGCAAGAGTACTGGAGTGGAGTGGTGTGGCCTCTTTTATATTTATAAAAGGTTACCTTGGCCACCTGATGCAACGAATTGACTCATTGGAAAAGATCCTGATGCCGGGAAAGATTGAAGGCAGAAGGAGAAGGGGATGACAGAGGATGAGATGGTTGGATGGCATCACCGATGGACACGAGTGTGAGCAAGCTCCAGGAATTGATAATGGACAGGGAAGCCTGGTGTGCTGTAGCCCATGAGGTCACAGAGTCAGACACGACTGAGCCAATGAACTGAACCTTGGCTTTCAAGTACAGTACATGTTAGATAGATGCAAAAATTGAAAAATGGAGAACCATTAGGAAGCTGAGTGGATAAGACCAGAGATGATGATGACTTTGATCAGGTCAGTAAAATTTAATCTCTTGCATCTATTATATAGCTAATCTGATCAACCAGATGAAAATCTATTTTCTAAAAGTAACATAGCTGGGTCCTGGGTCGTGGGTTGTTGTGAAGATTGTGTAAGACCTATGTAACTGTATGTCAAAGCCCCAGGTGTACAGTAAGTACTTTAAAAAAAAGATCCTCCTCTTCACATATACCAGACTGTTGGCTTCTTGAGTATAGATATTTGAATTATTCTTGTTTCCATCCACTCAGACCTAGTATAGAGCTTTTAGAATGGCTGAATATTGCATAGTGGCAAAATATTAATATTAAACCTTTTGGAAAGAACATTAGAAATCAGAGAAAAGGCCTAGCAGAAAATTTTAACTTCTAGAATCTCAGTTTTTCCTGTCTCCTCTTTAGACTTAGATATCATAACTCCAAGAGGCCCTCAGAGGCTGCTTTTTGCTTTGCTAAAGGGCATTCAAAATCTAATTTGTTGCTGTTGTTTTGGGAATGAAACATCGTCCTGCACTTGCAGAATTATCCTTTAAGAACAGCAAAGTGCTTTTCAAATGAAGATACATCCTCTTAATGAACTAGTAGGGGAAATGAAAGAACTGGAAGATTTATATGTCTGCTGGCAGTGAGAAACTGAACTGGTAAGATGGAAAAGGATGAAATACTAGAATCTCCCCACCATCCTACAATCTTTCTCTGTTATAAAAGTTAGCTTTGTTTTCCTGCAGAATTTCTTGAAATGTCAGGAGAAAAAGTGCAGCTGGATCCCTGGCTTTGGGGTGCTTGCATCATAAGGGTATGAGATAGCCCTGAATCTGAAAATCCATACCCCACGCTGTCCTTTTGAAAGACATTGACACTGACAGACAGCTGGAGGTGTTTCTTTAATGAGGAATCTTGAATCTACCTGGCAAACTATTTCATCAAGCTGTGCATTTTAAACCAATTGATAAACCTAGAAAGCATTTCCTTAAGTAATACGTTTTTGTAATTGTTAATGTGTCCGACAAGAAAATAAATCCCATGGTGAATCAGACCAGTAACAAACTAGAAAATTACTCTGTCTCTGAGAGGGAGATGAAAGGATTTTTCTGAATAGATATAAAATGGTGGAATTATTTGTTATATTATGGTATGACGCTAAAGTCAATATGATAGGTCAAATTTGGGTATAATCAAGACTCCTTCTGAAAACAGTTGTCCATGGAACCCTGTATGCATGGTTTAGTTTAACTCTGAACCCTGAGCAGAACAAATAAAAGCTTACATACCGATTGCTGGCATTGTCCTTTCAAGCTATATAAATAGAAGGCCAGTAGAACAGTTTTCAGTAGTCCTGATGGCATTTGGGGTTTGTGTATTCCTTGATAATGTTAGTCTTCTGTAAAAATTACAATATTCATATCAGTTTATTATTGTGATGATTGAATAAGAGTAGAAAACAGTCTTTGGCTGAGGTTAAGGTCAAAGACTTCCCTGGTGGCTCAGATGGTAAAGCGTCTGCCTACAATGTGGAAGACCTGGGTTCAATCCCTGGGTTGGGAAGATCCTCTGGAGAAGGAAATGGCAACCCACTTCAATACTCTTGCCTGGAAAATCCCATGGATGGAAGAGCCTGGTAGGCTACAGTCCATGCGGTTGCAAAGAGTCGGACACGACTCAGCAACTTCACCTTCAAGGTCAAAGGCAGCACAATGTATGCAAACTATGATTGTAGTCTTTTTCTGTCCCAGTAGCCTCACATAGAGATACACAATGTTATTCAGTCAATTCATCAGCAAATAATGATTTACTTGGTGTCAATGTTATACTCACTCCCATTTTAGGTGCAATGAGGTTCACAGGAAAAAAGAAAAGCAACCTAGAAAAAATAGTTGGTCCCTGACTAGCATTTACTAAATTTGCTAAATTTATAAATGAATAACTGAGTGAAAGATCTTATAAAATCCTTGCCTCTGGCGGGGGGGGGGGAGTACACCTTTTCAAAATATTTTTCAAAATATTTTCCTTTTTTAATAAAATCTTTGCTGTTCTACTACCATGCCAGACATCATAGACTCACTCTACTGGAGACTCCAACAGCTCATGCCTACTTAAAAAATTTCTCCTACACATTACATTTTTTGCAGTTAACTGTATATGTGTCTGTCTCCTCTACCAGATTGTAAGATCCTCACTGGCAGAAACCATTTCTTATTCAGGGCTTGGCACAATAATTAGAACATTTCAAATGCCTTATAAATGTGTTAATTCACTCATAAATTTGTATGCTTATATATTCATTGAGATACTTTTGTATATGAGTCATTAAACTATTTAGAAGGTACCTACCACAGTCCCCAACACTCTATAGATACTTAATTTAACCTTCCAGTGTTAATGCCCTGAAGAAGGCATTGGTATTCATTTTGTCAATCCACTAAGAGAAAAAAACTATGTAGGTACAACTAGTAGCTTGCTGTGGCAGAAGTGAGATTCCTTAAGACAAATGATGAAGAGGAATTGCTCACTTATCCTTGTTCATCTGTGGTATTAATGGCTTAACTCTGTTATACAGGTATTCTATTACCTATGTATCTGACTAGCCAGGTAACTAATAATGATCAAGTAAGCTCAGACCATGAACTCCTTATTGTCAAATTCAGACTTAAATTGAACAAAGTAGGGAAAACCACTAGACCATTCAGGTATGACCTATGGTGACTACAGCCATGAAATTAAAAGACACTTCCTCCTTGGAAAAAAAGTTATGACCAACCTACATAGCTTATGAAAAAGAAGAGACATTACTTTACCAACAAAGGTCCTTCTAGTCAAGGCTCTGGTTTTTCCATTGGTCATGTATGGATATGAGAGTTGGACTATAAAGAAAGCTGAATGCCAAAGAATTGTTGCTTTTGAATTTTGGTGTTGGAGAAGACTTTTGAGAGTCCCTTGGACTGCAAGGAGATCCAACCAGTCCATCCTAAAGGAAATCAGTCCTGAATGTTCACTGGAAGGACTGATACTGAAGCTGAAACTCCAATACTCTGGCCACGTGTTGCGAAGAACTGACTCATTTGAAAAGACCCTGATGCTGGGAAAGATAGAAGGAGGAGGAGAAGGGGACAACTGAGGATGAGATGATTGGATGGCATCACTGACTCAATGGACATGAGTTTGAATAAACTCCGGGAGTTGGCGATGGACAGGGAGGCCTGGCCTACTGCAGTCCATGAGGTCACAAAGAGTTGGATACGACTGAGCAACTGAATTGAACTCAAATCCCTTACAATTATACAGTAGAAGTGACAAATAGATTAAAGGGATTAGATCTGATAGAGTGCCTGAAGAACTATGGATGGAGGTTCGAGACATTGTACAGGAGTCAGGGAGCAAGATCATCCCCATGGAAAAGAAAAGCAGAAAGGTCACATGTCTGTCTGAGGAGGCCTTACAAATAGCTGTGGGAAGAAGAGAAGTGAAAAGCAAAAGAGGAAAGGAAAGATATACCCATTTGAATGAAGAGTTCCAAAGATTAGCAAGGAGAGATAAGAAAGCCTTCCTCAGTGATCAGTGCAAAGAAATAGAGGAAAACAATGGAATGAGAAAGACTAGAGTTCTCTTCAAGATAATTAGAGATACCAAGGGAACATTTCATGCAAAGATGGGTTCAGTAAAGGACAGAAACAATATGACAGGCCTCCCTGTCCCTCACCGACTCTGTTAGGTATGAACCTAACAGAAGCAGAAGACATTAAAAAGAGGTGGCAAGAATACACAGAAGAACTATACAAAAAAGATTTTCATGACCCAGATAATCACGATGGTGTGATCACTCACCTAGAGCCAGACATGCAGGAATGTGAAGTCAAGTGGGCCTTAGAAAGCATCACTGAAAACAAAGCTAGTGGAGGTGATGAAATTCCAGATGAGCTATTTCAAATCCTGAAAGATGATGCTGTGAAAGTGCTGCACTCAATATGTCAGCAAATTTGGAAAATTCAGCAGTGGCCACAGGACTGGAAAAGGTCAGTTTTCATTCCAATCCCAAAGAAAGGCAATGCCAAAGAATGCTCAAACTACCACACAATTGCACTCATCTCACACACCAGTAAAGTAATGCTCAAAATTCTCAAGCCAGGCTTCAATAATATGTGAACTGTGAACTTCCAGATGTGCAAGTTGGTTTTAGAAAAGGCAGAGGAACCAGAGATCAACTTGCCAACATCCGCTGGATCATCAAAAAAGCAAGAGAGTTCCAGAAAAACATCTATTTCTGCTTTATTGACTATGCCAAAGCCTTTGAATGTATGGATCACAATAAACTGTGGAAAATTCTGAAAGATATGGGAATACCAGACAATCTGTATATTTATAGTATTTCTTACCTAAAACTAAAGGGTACCACTGGCATGGTGGAATTTCAGGCACAGGCTGGACTTTGTAACTGGGCAGCATACTTTGCATTTTTTAATATGTTTCCACAACCATGATGTGCTCAGCCTTCAGGAAAACCCAGTAGAGAGTGGTTCAGTTCAGATCAGTCACTTAGTCATGTCTGACTCTTTGAGACCCCATGGACTGCAGCACAACAGGCCTCCCTTTCCCTCACCAACTCCCTGAGCCTACTCAAACTCATGTCCTTTGAGTCGGTGATGCCATCCAATCATCTCATCCTCTGTCATCCCCTTCTCCTCCTGCTTTCAATCTTTACCAGCATCAGTGACTTTTCTGAGTCAGTTCTTTGCATCAGGTGGCCAAAGTATTGGAGCTTCAGCGTCAGTCCTTCCAATTAATATTCAGGACTGATTTCCTTTAGGATAGACTGATTGGATCTCCTTGCAGTCCAAGGAACTTTCAAGAGTCTTTCCCAACACCACAGTTAATTCTTTGGCACTCAGCTTTCTCACATCCATACATGACTACTGGAAAAACCATAGCTTTGACTAGACCAGACAGACCTTTGTCAGCCAAGCAATGTCTCTACTGTTTGATATGCTATCTAAGTTGGCCATAGCTTTTCTTCCAAGGAGCAAGTGTCTTTTAATTTCATGGCTGCAGTCACCATCTGCAGTGATTTTGCAGCCCCCCAAAATAAAGTCTTTCACTGTTTCCATTGTTTCACCATCTATTTGGCATGAAGTGATGGGATTGATCCCATGATCTTAGTTTTTAGAATGCAGAGTTTTAGGCCAGCTTTTTCACTCTTCTCTTTCACTTTCATCAAGAGTCTCTTTAGTTCTTCTTCACTTTCTGCCATAAGCGTGGTGTCATCTGCGTATCTGAGGTTATTGATATTTCTCCTGGCAATCTTGATTCCAGCTTGTGCTTCCTCCAGCCCAGTGTTTCTCATGATGTACTCTGCATAGAAGTTAAATAAGCAGAGTGAAAATATACAGCCTTGATGTACTCTTTTCCCAATCTGGAACCAGTCTTTTGCTCCTTATCTGGTTCTAACTGTTACTTAGAACTGGAGTGAGTGGGTACTTTTCAGTTACAGACTTGATTTATTTGTCAGAGTATCATTAAGAGAAGTGTATCTGTTTTGTTGTGGTTGAGTTCGATAGTTTGCATTTAGGGAAACTGAAGCTAAACTGTTGAATTTATGAGCATAAATGCAGGATCTGTAGCCTTGTAATATTCTCAATAGTATTGATTTGTAGTCTCTCTTCTTTCAGTTTTCCTAGAGGTTTATCAATTTCATTGACTTTATTTTTAAACAAGGAAATATTTTTGTTTTGTTCATTTTTCTCTATTGTTTTCCTATTTTCAATTTCTTTGATTCTAATTTTTTTTTCCTCTTTCTTTCCTTCTCTTCATTTTGGGTTTATTTTACTAGGTTTTTGAGATAGCCAGGACACTTTTGTGGATGAAAGTGTTCCTGTGCATAATTTCACTCTGAGAATAGGTGTCATCTGCAAGCTGGGATTTCCTGGGCAAATTACGATGTATTGTACCTCTAGTGACAACCCTTAACCAGGGAGACTGTAGGAAATGCATCTTTGACTTCTTCATGTGCATCATGAAGATTCTAACCTATGAGGTAGGGGTGGCACTGAGCTTGTCACCTTTTGCTTTGGGCTACTTGACTTCCCTGGTGGCTCAGATGGTAAAGCGTCTGCCTACAATGCGAGAGACCTGGGTTCAATCCCTGGGTCGGGAAGATCTCCTGGAGAAGGAAATGTTAACCCACTCCAGTATTCTTGCCTGGAAAATCCCATGGACCAAGGAGCCTGGTGGGCTACAGGCCATGGGGTCGCAAAGAGTCGGACATGACTGAGTGACTTCACTTTCACTTATCCTTATGACTTCCCAGATGTCTCAGTGGTAAAGCGTTCACCTGCCAAGCAGGAGACATGAGTTTGATCCTCGAGTCAGGAAAATCCCCTGGAGATGATAATGGCAAGAATATTTTGGTATTCTTGCCTGGAAAATTCCATGGACAGAGAAGCCTGGTGGGCTGCAGTCCATAGGACTACAAGAGTCAGACACACATTAGCTACTAAACAGCAACTCACAACTAGTTGCAAAGATTGCAATGCATTTTCTGCCACATTCTGTACTCTTTGCATTTTAATATGCACAAAATGGGTCTGCATTGCTTCTTCTGGTAACCAGGAGACAATGTGCCAGCTCTTACAAGTTTTCAGAGATGGGAGCTAATTTTATACTATACTTTTATGTGCCAGATTCTATTGTGGGGCATGTTCAAATCTATCATTCTCTCCTCCTAACAATATTAGGAATTAAGCACCAAATTTATATTGTTTTAGAAAAGGAAACTGAAGCCTGGAGAGGCTACAGTACTTTCCTGGGAGGTGGGTAGTAAGTGAAAGAGACTGAAGTTGAGATGAGCCTGACTCCGTGGTATTGTGTAGCTCTCCAGCTTTAACTCCTTGTAGCAACACCTATCAGAGAAGGCAATAGCATCCCACTCCAGTACTCTTGGGCAACCCACTCCGGTACTCTTGCCTGGGAAATCCCATGGACGGAAGAGCCTAGTAGGCTACAGTCCATGGGGTCACGACTGAGCTACTTCACTTTCACTTTTCACTTTCATGCACTGGAGAAGGAAATGGCAACCCACTCCATTATTCTTGCCTGGAGAATCCCAGGGACGGGAGCCTGGTGGGTCGCTGTCTATGGGGTCGCACAGAGTCAGACATGACTGATGTGACTTAGCAGTAGCAGCCAGTACTCTTGCCTGGAAAATCTCATGGACGGAGAAGCCTGGTGGGCTGCAGTCCACGGGGTTGCTACGAGTCAGACACAATTGAGTGACTTCACTTTCACTTTTCACTTTCATGCAATGGAGAAGGAAATGGCAACCCACTCCTGTGTTCTTGCCTGGAGAATCCCAGGGACGGGGGAGCCTGGTGGGCTACCATTTATGGGGTCACACAGAGTCGGACACGACTGAAGCGACTTAGCAGCAGTAGCAGCAACAGCGGCAACACCTATTGATGGTCTTTACTGATGGTGGGGAAGTGGGGGGCATTGAGGCTGGTGATGGTGGTGCTCTATTAATGTAAACAGATCTGCAGTTTGTGGGAGGCTCATGTGTATATTTGATTATGAATGAGGTATGGTGATGTCAGAGTAATATATATGGTTGTTTTGATGAAGGAATATATAAATACATTCAAATTGTTTTAGAAAAAGATGAGATTTGTTAAATGTCTTTTGTGCAACCATAAGATAAAGACCCAATGAAGTAATATTCAAGCTACATTACCTCAGGAGAGGGAATTGACAGTGTCCTAAACAAATCATTTCTTAGTTGGAAAATATCATCAACAAATATTTTCTATCTTTAATCATGCACTTATATGCACACAGAACTATAGATAATGGGCATGATCAATGAGATATATGGGTAAAATTGGGGGATTGAAATATGATGGACATAATCAACAAATCTCAGTAGAAACTGAAATGAAGGCTTTTCATATGTGATTGTACTTGGGCTCTCACCAAATCCATTTACTGCATTTTATCTGCCTTAAAAACCAAGCAAGTTATTTATTTTCTTTTCTTCTAGTCAAGCTAAAATGTAAAGGAAACAAATTCATTTATTCATTCAAGAAAACATATTCCATAGCCTTTACTAAGAAGTATTATCTGTTGATCCATCTTTGTTAAATATATGGAACTTTTACAGTTCAACAGAGTTCATGAACACTCGTGGCTGATTCATGTCAATGTATGGCAAAACGAATACAGTATTGTAAAGCAAAACAAACTAAAAAAATAAAAATCAATTAAAAAAAAATAAAAATGAGCAAAGGCCTTGAGGGTTTGAATAGACACTTCTGGAAATAAGATAGTCAATAAGCACATGAAAAGGTGCTTACTTTACTAATCATTAAAGAAATGCAAGTCAAAACCACAAGATACCCCTTCACACCATTAAGATGACTATCATTAAAAACAAAATAAAAAAATAACAAGTTTTAGTGAGAATATGGAGAAACTGGAACCTTTGTGTATTGCTGCTGGAAATGAAAAATGATGCAGCTACTATGAAAAATAATATGACACTTCCTTCCAAAATGAAACATAGAACTAGCATATGATACAAAATTCAACTACTGAATATATACCTAAAAGCATTCACAATAGCCAAACTATTAGGGAAATAACTCAAATACCCATCAGTAGATGAATGAATAAACAAAATATGTATACACACACACCATACAGAGAACAATTACTCAGTCTTATGAAGAGATGAAATTCTGACATATACTACAAAGTGGACAAATCTTAAAGTCATTGTATTAAGGGAAATAAGCCACTCGTAAAAGAACAGCTGGGCTTCCCTGGTGACTCAGAGATAAAGAATCTGCCTGCCAGTACAGGGGACCTTAAGAGACTCAGGTTCAGTCCCTGGGTCAGGAAGATCCCCTGGAGAAGGAAATGGCAACCCACTCCAGTGTTCTTGCCTGGGGAATCCCATGGACGGAGGAGCCTGGTGGGCTACAGTCCACGGGGCCACACAGATTCGAACACAACTGGATCGACTTAGCATGCAAAAGAACAATTATTGTGTGATTCCACTTAATGCACTTATACATGTCTAGAGTAATCAAGTTCAAAGACAGGAAATAGAATGATGGTTGCCAGGGACAGGAGGGAGGGGAAGTGGAGAGTTATTGTTTAATATTTGGAAGTTGCAGTTTGGAAAGATAAGAGTATCTGGAGGTGAATTGTGTTAATGGTTGCACAACAATGTGAATGCACTTAATGGCATTGAACTGTATAGCTACAAATGGTTTGAACGGTAATTTTATGCTTTGCCACAATAAAAAAACAATAATAATAGTGTGGGGTGTGTAGTACCCTTTCCTAATTCTCCGTAGCACAGATTATTAACTCATCAGAAGAGTGCAATGAACTAGTACTTCATATATTTCCTTAAAATGGCCTAAAATTTGCATTTTTTGAGTATGTTGTTTTGTAGCCTTGCTTCCCCCCATTAAAATAGTAATAATAATAATAATATGTAGATTATTATTGAATGAGGTAAAATGAGATACAGATATAAAAAATAGTTTACCTGTATTAAGCTCTTACCATAAACCAAGTACTATACTATTTTACACAGATTAGCCCATTTAGTCCTCACCACAGTTTCAGGTATCATCATTTTTGCCATTGTGAAAGTGAAAGTGAAGTTGCTCACGACTTTTTGTGACCCCGTGGACTGTAGCCCACCAGGCTCCTCCGCCTATGGGATTCTCCAGGCAAGAATACTGGAGTGGGTTGCCATTTCCTTCTCCAGGGGATCTTCCTGACCCAGGGATCGAACCCAGGTCTCCTGCATTGCAGGCAGACGCTTTAAGCACTAAATGTTGTAATACATTGTCGGGATACACAAAACCAGTAACTGGGGAGTGGGGCTACACAGAATCTGAACCCACGCAGTGTAACTCCAGAAATATGCCTCTTATTACTTATTTTGTTAGTTAGCATGTGACTTTGGATATTACTCTTGATCTTGAGCTTTTGTTTTTTCATTGGTAATTTTGTAAAATCATTTGTATCCTTAACCATATCCCAGCCCTGTGATAAGTGTTTTTATTTTTACCTTGAGCTTCAGCTACAGAGTTTCCATGAACTTGGAGACTTCCCAATTTCTAGTGTTTAGAACATGTCTGATGCATGATAGATACTAAATAAATTTCAATAAGCAAACCATACAGAGAAAATGCATGATAAGGAATGGAGTTATTTCCAGTTCTATGGCCTGAAACTCTCCTCTCTCTCTCTCATATAAATAGGAGCCATTGGAGCACAGGGCCATCAGTTGCTACTAAGTCAAATTTGTTGTTGTTATTGTTGTTCAGTTGCCCAGTTGTGTCCGTCTCTTCCTGACCCCATGGAGTGCAGAACACCAGGCCTCCCTGTCCTTCACCATCTCCTGGAGCTTGCCCAAGTTCATGCTCATTGCACTGGTGATGCCATCCAGCCACCTCCTCCTCTGCTGGCCTATTCTTCTGCCCTCAATATTTCCCAGCATCAGGGACTTTTCCAATGAGTCGTCTGTTTGCATAAGATGACCAAAATACTGGAGCTTCAGCTTCAGCATCAGTCCTTCCAGTGAATATTCAACATTGCTCTCCCATAAGATTGATTGGTTTGATCTCCTTCTGTCCAAGGAAATTTCAGGAGTCTTCTCCAGCACCACAGTTCAAATGCATTGATTCTTTGTCATTCTGCCATCTTTATGGTCCAGCTCGCACAACCGTACGTGACCACTGGGAAGACCATAGCCTTTCTTCCACTGGGAAGACCAAAGACTATATGGGCCTTTGTTGGCAGAGTAATGTCTCTGCTTTTCAACACACTGCCTAGGTTTGTCATCACTTTCCTGCCAAGAATCAATTATCTTCTGATTTCATGGCTGCAGTCACTGTCTGCAGTGATTTTGGAGCCCAAGAAGAGGAAATCCAGTCACTGCTTCCACCTTTTCCCCTTTTATTTGCCATGTAGTAATGGAAGAAGCACAAGCTGGAATCAAGATTGCTGGGAAAAATATCAGTAACCTCAGATATGCAAATGACAGCACCCTTATGGCAGAAAGCGAAGAGGAACTAAAAAGCCTCTTGATGAAAAGTGAAAGAGGAGAGTGAAAAAGTTGGCTTAAAGCTCAACATTCAGAAAACTAAGATCATGGCATCTGGTCCCATCACTTCATGGCAAATAGATGGGGAAACAGTGGAAACAGTGTCAGACTTTATTTTTTGGGGCTCCAAAATCACTACAGATGGTGATTGCAGCCATGAAATTAAAAGACGTTTACTCCTTGGAAGGAAAGTTATGACCAGCTAGAAAGCACATTCAAAAGCAGAGACAGTACTTTGCTGACTAAGGTCCGTCTAGTCAAGGCTATGGTTTTTCCAGTAGTCATGTATGGATGTGAGAGTTGGACTGTGAAGAAAGCTGAGCACCGAAGAATTGATGGCTTTTGAACTGTGGTGTTGGAGAAGACTCTTGAGAGTCCCTTGGACTTCAAGAAAATCCAACCAGTCTATTCTAAAGGAGATCAGTACTGGGTGTTCTTTGGAAGGACTGATGCTAAAGCTGAAACTCCAGTACTTTGGCCACCTCATGCAAAGAGTTGACTTATGGAAAAGACCCTGATGCTGGGAGGGATTGGGGGCAGGAAGAGAAGGGAATGACAGAGGATGAGATGGCTGGATGGCATAACCGACTTGATGGACTTGAGTTTGAGTAAACTCTCGGAGTTGGTGATGGACAGGGAGGCCTGGCGTGCTGCAGTTCATGGGATCACAAAGAGTCAAACACAACTGAGCTACTGAACTGAACTGAACTGAATGGGGCCAAATGCCATGGTTTTAGTTTTTTTTTAATATTTAGTCTTAACCCGGTTCTTTCCCTCTCTTCCTTCATCCACATCAAGAGGTTCTTCAGTTCCTCTTGCTCTCTGTCAATACACTGATATCATCTGCATATCTGAGGTTGTTGATGTTTCTCCTACCTGTCTTGATTCTAGCTCGTAACTCATCTAGCCCAACATTTCTCATGATGTGCTCAGCGTTTAGATTAAACAAGCAGGGTGACAGCCGACAGCTCTGTTTTACTCCTTTCTCAATCTTTAACCAATCAGTTGTTCCATACAGGGTTCTAACTTGTTCTTGACCTGCATACAGTTTTCTCAGGAGACAGCTTTCCACAGTTTGTCAGGATCCACACAATCAAAGGCTTTAGTGTAGTCAGTGAAACAGAGATAGATGTTTGTTTGTTTGTTTTCTGAAATTTCCTTGCTTTCTTTATAATCCAGCAAATGTTGGTAATTTGAGCTGTAGTTCCTCTTGCTTTTCTAAACCAGCTTAGACATCTGAAAGTTTCTAGTTTGTATAACGCTGAAGCCTGGCATGCAAGATTTTAAGCGTGACCTTACTAGCATGGGCAATGAGTGTGATTGTCTGATGGTTAGCACATTCTTTAGCAATACCCTTCTTGGGAATTGGGATGAGGATTGACCTTTTCCAGTCCTGTGACCACGGCCGGGTCTTCCAGATTTGCTAACATGATGAATGCAACACCTTGATGGCATCATCCTTTAGGGGTTTGAATAGTTCTGCTGAAATTTCATTGCATCCTATAGCTTTATTAATAGCAGAGCTTCTTAAGGCCCACTTGACTTTCACTCCAGAATGTCTAGCTCTGAGTGACTAGCCATACCATCATAGTGATCTAGTTCATGAATATCTTATTTATACAGTTCTTCCATGCATTCTCTCCATCTCTTCTCGATCTCTTCAGCATCTACCAGGTCTTTACCATTTTTATACTTTATTGTGCCCATCTTTGGGCAGAATGCTCTCTTGATATTTGACATTTTTCTGAAGAGATCTCTAGAACCTTTCCCCTTTTGTAGTTTTCTTCTATTATTAAACATTGCTCATTGAAAAAGGCCTTCTTGTCTCTTCCAGCTATTTTTTGGAACTCTGTGTTTAATTGCATGTACATTTCCCTCTCTCCCTTGTTTTTCACGTCTCTTCATTCTTCCACTATTTGTAAAGCCTCCTCAGATAACCACTTTGTCTTCTTGCTTTATTTTTTGTTTGGGATGGTTTTGTTTGCAACTTCCTGTACAATATTACAGACCTCTGTCCATCGTTCTTCAGGCACACTGTTAACTAGACCTAGTCCCTTGAATCTATTAGTTTATTCTACACATGGATATTACTCAGTTAAATTATGAATGAATAAATATCAGCTCTTGAGTTTTCCCAAGTTTCTTATTTTCTGATGATCCTTCATCAAGGTTAACATTAAAATGGGCCAGCTTCACATGAAGATGGGGTGCCAGGGGAACTGTGTACTGATCTAAGACAGAAATCTATGAAAAAAGATTCCATTGTATTATGCAGGGAAATGCCATATAAAACTAAATGCATAAACATACTTTGAATGTGATTTGAATGTTAAATTTTAATTTAGTGGTACACTTCTACCTCTAAAAGAAAGCTCATAGAAGTCTGCATAATTCTGAGGGGAAAAAAAGGTTCTGAAACTTTCTTTTGACATATTCCTTTAATAATAACATAGCATTAAAGTGTTAGTCACTCAGTCACATCTGACTCATTGTGATCTCTTGGAATGTAGCCCACCAGACTCCTCTGTCCATGAGATTGCCCAGGCAAGAATACTGGGTTGCCATTCCAATTGCCATTGGCAATTGCCATTGCTAATAATGAGTTGCTGTTCCCTTTTCCAGGGCATTTTTTCTGAATCAGGGATCAAACCCTAGTATCCTGCATTGCAGGTGGATGCTTTAGCATCTGAGTCACCAAAGAAGTTCAAACATAACATGTAGAAGTGCTATTTAAAAATAGTAATTCATGGATCAAATGGAAATATCATGGATATTGGCCCTGGTCTTGGTTTAGTTTCAGCTATGGGTTCAATGGAAGACCATTTTCACATTTGCTCAAGAAAAAGAATGAGTTATTTTATTATTGATGGTAAAACTAATGAAAGTTAAATGAAAAATTAAGGCAATTTTGCCTCACCTCACACTAGAGAAAAGAAAAGTACACCCAGACAATCAAATGAAAAATAAATATTTTGTTTTAAGTAACCGGATACTTGAGGCAAAAGCAATTCTTTATACCTTCCTCAGTGTGAAATTATCCATCTCATTCAGTTAGAATTGGTTTTGTTACCATTATCAAGATACTTAAGAAGCAATAGTTTATATTTTCAGGAGAAAAGTGGGTTTGTTCCTATTTATTTGTTGTTGGTTGGTTGGTTGTTACAAGGGAGCAGGTGTGAAGGCTGGCTAGATAATTGTCCCAATCAATTACTTTTCTGCAGTGTGCTGAGTTGCTCTAAATAAGGACAGTAGAGTGGCAAGTGACCAGGTTGCCTGCTTTTTAGGTAATAACAAACTTCAAATCTGACAAATAGCCAGGGGCGTCTCGCTCGAGACTCCAGCAAAATGGATGGTGTTCGTCTTGTTGACTGAATGTTCCACATTTACAAATGAGACAGGATTTGAGTATAATTCTGAATTATTAAAACAGAAGATTTATTTCCACATGCTGTATAAATAAGCATACTAACAAGGGTGCATTCTGAAAAATGTAAAAACAGACTTGAACATAACAAAGTGATCATGCCATTGGTCAAGAGAGACTTTACTTTTATTGTATTTTTCTAATTTATATGAAAATGTAATACATATGTTGTATTATTAGAATGAATTTGAAATATTATGCATGCCATATGATGATACCTTTAGATATTTTAACATATATGCATGTGTGTAAGAAAAAACATCTAACATTAAATACATCCATCTCACTAGTGCTAATTTCTGGGTTGTGGAATTATGAGAAGTTTTTCTTTTCACACTTCAGATTTTCAAAATACCCTGTACAGAGAACAATAATTTTATAATTAAGACTGTAAGTTTGTTTGAGAGAGGCTCATTTTCCCCACATGGCAAATGAATGGGCCTTGAGCTAAGTGCAGTTAGCTCAGCTAGAGCTAAGTTCACTTTCAGCTTTGAACTTGGATCAATCTGTTTTATTTATATGAAAAGCATATAGTATGTCCCAGGTTCTCAAAAAATGATTAGTATCACTATTTTTACATACCTTAGTCTTAATTCAATAAACCAAAGAGAGAGTTTTTATTGTGAAAGACATGGGTATTTTTTCCATAAATGTTGATTGAGAAACTATTATGTGCCCTGAATTACTGTAGATGTAGGAATTTACCCATTAGTGAACCAAATAGACAAAAATAACTTCCCTCAAGGGACTTACATTCTTGTGGGAGAAAGAGACATTCAAATATTAGTTATCCTCTATATTAGAAGGTAATGAGTGCTATTGAGGCTGTACAAAATAGAGCTAGGTGAAGGGAATGGAAAGTGTTAGAAAGGAGTGAAATTACCAGATGGCTAGACAGTGTAAACCCTCTTGAGAGGGCATTTGAGCAAAGACTTTAAGGAGGCAAAAGTAGGAGGCATGCAGATATCTGGGGAAGAGTGTTCTAAGCAGATGGAACAGTCGATGCAGAGACTCTGAGGCAAGCGTGCGCCTGACATGTAAACAACAAGGAAGCCAGTGCTCCTAAAGCAGAGTGAGAGAGGGGGAAAGTAAGAGGTAATGAGGCCAGGAGTAACCAGGGACCAGATACCATGCCTTGAAGGTTACAGTAAAACATTGGACTTTTATTTCAGTCAATGAGATCTAACTCAACATTTTTAATTATTCTGGTTGCTGTATGAAGAATACATTTTTTTCAGGACAAAGGTAGAAGCAGGAAAACCAGTTAGAATGTGATGTAACAATACAGGTAAGAGCTAATGATGGCTTGAACAAGGATGCTAGAAGTAGAAGCCCCATGCCACCTCTCTAGTTGATATAGAGCCCCTGTTTGAGTTCCCTGAGATATATATATACCTATGGCTGATGCATGTTGATGTTGGACAGAAAACAGCAAAATTCTGTAACACAATTATCCTTCAATTAAAAAAATAATTTATTTTTAAGTGGAAGCAATGAGAAGTGGTACAATTTGAGATATATTTTGGAAGGTAGAGTCAAAAGTATTTCTAAGCTATGGAGAAGAGACCTCAAGAATGACTCCAAGATTTTTGACCTGTTCACCTGCAGAGATGGACATGTCCTGATTGACTTTCAGCCAATCCATTGAAAATATTGTGACTGCACAAGTCTGAATTTCAGAAAAGAGGCTTGGAGTGAACATGTCATTTTGGAAATTGTTGACGTAAAATACTTTAAAGCTTTGTGGACAGGTCGAGGAGTGAGCCATGAAGTGGATCAATTTTTGGAGTTACTTCTAAGTCGCTTCAGTTGTATCCGACTCTGTGCAACCCCAGAGATAGCAGCCCACCAGGCTCCCCCGTCCCTGGGATTCTCCAGGCAAGAACACGGAGTGGGTTGCCATTTCCTTCTCCAATGCATGAAAGTGAAAAGTGAAAGTGAAGTCCCTCAGTCGTGTCCGAATCTCAGTGACCCCATGGACTGCAGTCTACCAGGCTCCTCCATCCATGGGATTTTCCAGGCAAGAGTACTGGACTGGGGTGCCATTGCCTTCTCCATTTGGAGTTAAGGAAGATGCAAAGCAATCAACAAAGGAACAAAGAATGAATAGTCACATGGGTAGTAAGACGGCTAGAAATGTCACTCAAGAAAGAAGGAATGATCAAATGTGCCAAATAGTAGACTAGGCAAATTAAGATGCCTCAGAATTAACCATTGATTTTAGCTACATAGAAGCTATCCATGACCTTGACATTCAATAAAATGACAGGGATGAAAATCTGACTGATGACTATTTAATAGAAAATAAAAGGATACTGGAGATAGCTAGTAGAGGCAACTCCTTCAAAAATTCTATTTAAATAGAAGGTGAGTAATGTGTCTGTAAGTAGAGTAGTAAGTGTAATTAAGGGAAGGTTTTGTTTGCTTGTTTGATGAGAGAAGTAACATTTGTTCCCCTTGGGAATGATCCAAAAGACAGATAAAATAAACAGTAAAAGAGGAAATGAGAAGAAAAGACAGACAAGTTCTTAAGTGAATGCCCTAGTGCTCAAATAAGGCTAGACTGAATGTGAGGGCAGAGATTCATGTAATTTTTAGAGATGGTGCTGGAGCAGGAGGCCTCTTTTTCTGAGGACTTCAATAATCTCAGCAAATTAGAAGGCTAGATTCCAGACAGCTAACCAACTAAGACTGCTTTGTATTCCAGATAATGCATTAGGTCCTGTAAACATAACATGCATTCCCTTGCCTTCACAGAATTTGTCCTCTAGTAGAGATACACAATTAAGCCTAAGAAAATTATGAACTGATGCTATGATAAATACAGGATTTCTATGAAATTACATAAGGGCATATACTCGAGGGATTTGGGGGCAAGTGACACCAGAAGAAGTATTCCTCAGAAAATAACTCTAAGTTGAAATGTGAGTGTTCATGGGGATAGTGGTTTAAGGTTTGCACAGGGGACTTCAGGCAGAAGGAATGGTGTGTGAAAAGGCTGGAAAATGAGAGTGAATCAGTCCGGAAAATGTCTGTGATGGTGGCACAGAGGATAAGGCTGAAAAGTTTATCAGAGGCAGACTTAGGTATCCGTGTTGAGTAGCTAAAATTATGTTTTAGACTCTTGAGATTTTAAGAGAGGATGATATGGGCAGGTTTGCATTTGCTCTCTAGAAAGATCACTGGGTCAAAGGTGAAGGACGGCATGGAGGGAGTTGAGAGGTCAATTGGAGACTGTCCCGTTCATGGAGGTGAAAGGAGGGGGATCAGACTATGATAGCAGCTTTCAGGGAGAAGTAGACCCACATCAGAATATTCAGGAAAAGGAGTCAACTGAGTATGAGTAGTAATTGGATGTGGATGGTTGGTAAGAAGGAACTGAAGTGTCAGTGACAGGGTGTGGTTCGATGGTAACTTTTTATTTCTTTATGTTTGTGGTAGCTTTATTATTATTATTTTTTCTTTGGTATTAATTTAAAAGGCATAGAAATAAAGGAGACTCCAGGGGGAAATGTGTAAAGTTCAACTTTCAGCAATGCTTTGTGATACCCTAGAGAAATTTTGAAGAAGACAGGAATGAGTTCGGAACACAAGGAAATATGATTGATTGAAATGATAAATTTGAAAGTCATTAGCATAGAGATTTAGTTGGTTTGCAAGCAACGAAAAAAAAAAAAAAGCCTTCAATGGACAAACTAGGCCAAAAGTTGACATCAAGGTTACCATGAACTGTTCTTCTCACTAAACTTGAAGGCTATTATCCTTTCTTTTGCTTTTAGAGGTTGAATTTCCATGTTCCTTTAATGTTCCCATACAAACTTCTCATGTATTTTTGAATGAAAATGTGTAGATGTCATATAATTATCCTTGGACACTTTTAATTTTTTCAAATAAAAAGTGTATCATGTAGAGTATACCAAAACTGATTTTTTGTCATTTTCTCCAGCTACTAATTTTCCATAAAAGCATGCATTGGAGGAAAAGAAAAGAAAAAAAGAAAAAAAAAGTTAGATTTTGGGCTAAACTGAGCTAGATTGTCCAGAGCGCACACACAAAAATTTACTGACTGTTGATATGAACTCTGCTCCTGTTGGTATTTCCACACAAATCTAGCAAATTCTGTAAAAGGATAAAGCTACAGTTTAGCAGCCAATACATATGAAATGTAGTATGAATTAGCACATCATCTTAAAAAAAAATATATATATATATACATATAAAATTTAGTCATATGTGTTCCTCTCAAGAGTTTGTCATTTTAAACTCCAAGCTCCAAATCACCATAAAATAACAGAAATTTACTATGTGCCATGCTTTATGTTAGACTTTCATATTCTTAAACTCATTTAAGTTTCTCAATCATACTTACTGTCCAAATGGTATCACCATCTTTGATGTCAATGAAAAGCTAGGTGCCTTAAGTTAGGTCATTTTTCAAAAGTGGCAGATAAAAGAATGAAGATTTAATATACACACATTTTCTGTCACAATGTTCTACTTCCCCAGGTCCAAAAAGTAAACAAAAATATAAGACATTATGTATAAATAATACTCCAAGGAGGTATGGAATTCATCATTATGCAAGTGAGGGCCATTGAGAACTGGCGCCAAAGAAGTACTTGTCTTCTGTATGGAAAGAATTCCATGAATTCTTCTTAGCTTTTTCTATGTTATTATTGTGCGCATTTCTCTGATGCCTTGGGAAGAATTTGGAGCCTTTGCAATGAAAGATGGGACCTTTATTGTGACATAAAAGCTATCTAATTTATCTCTGACAAGATTTCCCCTTCACCCAGCACAAATCGAGTTCCAGCTTAATGATGTCATTCCCTATAATGTAGAATATAAAACTAGAAGAAGTCGTTGGGGGCCTGCCCTGGGGAGAACAATGAATGATGTCTTTTAGTTTCTTGTTAGCACCGCACTGAAGATTCCTAGATGTATCCCCAGAGTTCCATAAGCCAGACAACTGGGTATTGAATGGAACTTTTGACACTTGTCTCCCAGGATCATCCCAAAGATAAAATGAGATACTTTGAGTGATGAGGTCTAGCATAGTGGCCAGCTCTTAACACATTGCCACTTTATTTTCTTTCCTCTACTTTCTATTTCTAAGGTTGACTACTACAGACTTTGCAAGAAAAGCTCTCTGTTTTTGCAATGGATATTTTAAGTTGGGCTCCCTAAACTAAAAGGAAAAAATATCACACAATTTTCTTGTTACTGTGTTCTAAATGCTAACATCTAATTTCCCTCTGGGCCTGGAGGGAATAAAATAAACTAACAGATCTGCTGAGGTTAAAATATTGAAGTATTTATCTTCGAAGTATATAAGCAACATCAACAGCGACCGCAGTATTCCAAAGGCATGACTCTAAAAATAAACATATTTATTGTAAGAAGGAAACAGAGAAAAGGGAATAAGTGAGCAGAAATTTTTTCTAAGCTTAACAACCATGATAATGGATTGAAGGATTTTGGAATTTTTGAGAATATAAATATGTACACATATATCTATATACATACATTTGTAAATATATATCAATGCATTATATATAAATGTGTGAGAGAGATATATTCATACGTAAATATATAATATCAAAGTTATATGTAAACATGTGAGATATATATATATGTAGATAGATATAAATTTAAATATAGGAAAGGGGGAGGAAAGCATAGAAAGATATATAAGAAACAGCAAGCAGGTGGCATGTTTGAACTTCTTGAAGAACTTCACAGAATTTGGGAATGTGAAATAAAAAGGTCAAGAAGTGAAGAGCAGAATTTGGGCCCAAATGAGGGTTGCCTTATTTGCTAAGTATCTGGACTTTATCCTTGAAGCAAAGGAGAGCCACTTCAGAGTTATAATCACAGAAATGCCAAGATTTGACCTGCACCTAAGGAATAATTTCTTTGAGCCGCTGTTTAGGGGACGAGGGGTGGGAAGGGTTGGCAAGAGTACTGGAGTGGGTTCCATTTCCTTATCCAGGAAATCTCCCTGACCCAGGGATTGAACCCGTGTCTGAACCAAAGATCTTTACCATCTGAACAATAGATCACAACCAAGATATTCATGACGATGTGATCACTAAACCAGAGCCAGACATCCTGGAATGTGAAATCAAGTGGGCCTAAGAAAGCATCACTATGAACAAAGCTAGTGGAGGTGATGGAATTCCAGATGAGTTATTTCAAATCCTGAAATATGATACTGTG